>JAURVB010008419.1:0-63617 GCA_033002965.1 Piper betle | reverse complement strand
CTTGTCGCTGCCGATTCGACACCGCCGCCAAGCCCATCCTCCCGCTGGAGACTTGTCGTTGCTGATTCGACATCACCGCCAAGACCCCAAAGGCCAAAGTGATCGGTTTTCTGACGGCCGGAGGTGAGGAGGATCCCAAGATGGACAGTGGCAATGGCCAGAAGTCGAAGATGGCGCGGGAGAACAACTTGGAGAAGATGAAGGCCGCCTCCAAAGGTTTAATTTTTGTTTATGTTGATTTGTCTGTTCTTATGGGATGGATTTTCTTTTGGGGTTTTGTTGTAATTTTATTTTTGTGTTGTTCAGATGGAATCCAACAAGGAATCGATGACAATTCAGCTGATTTTTTTTAAAAAAAATTCTTTGATGCTCTTATTGGTGTTTAGGTGTGGATTGGTTTGGTTATGGTTTGGTTATATGAAGTTAGTGATTACCAATTATCGTGTTCCCAACATAAAATTTGGTGTTTATTTGTTAGTGAAGGTTCTGTGCCCATGAATCATACTTCTGAAGTCCTCTTAGAGTAGCTGTTGTCTCGTGAGTGTGTTGTTTTCTATATGTCAATGAGGTGGTCTTTCTTTGGCAATTATGTTTTCTGAATATTCTATTACTATTATGTGGCGTCAGGCGAGTATGAATTTGTGTAGAAGTTCTATACTTATTAATCCTTATTCTGAAGTAATTAATGTTCTAAACTGAAAATTCCTTTATCTTCCTGCAAATTATTATTTGGTTGATTGGGGATGGCGCATCTTCTAGTTAAAAAGAGGGATGGAGGGATACGGCGTTTATTTGTTTAGATTGGCCTGTATCACTTCATCTATTATGAAGATGAGTAAAGATTATTCTGGTAGGAGTTAGGTGATGATAGGTGGATTATGTTATTATTGAACTCGTGTATTTGTCATGATAAGTTGTTATTGCTTTTGCTTCCTGCCAAGATTTGATGTTGTTAAAGTGTAACTTGAATTAATTTAAGTGCTTATTGTAGAATCGCTGTTTGTTTGTGCTTATTTGGAAAATATTGTTATGGAAAGAAATAAATGAGTGTTTCCAGAACTCTACAGCTTTTATATTGATTTCTCCCAAACATGACACTTTTAGTAAAAGTCGGTTTGATCCCAGGTGCTTTTATGCGGTCTGATGGTGAAGGTCTTCGAAGACGAAATGCCAAGCAAGTATCGAGTAGATCATACTGTCTGTTCTACATTTTATTTTCGTATCCTTTAAGGCTGTAACAGGAAGCACAACTTCTATAGGACATTAGCTAGGTAGGCAATAAACTTTCCGATCATCATGCTTGAGAGGATATTTACGACTGTCTAGCAAGTGTGTGCTTTCAATTTATAACATCAACGCAAAGCACCGAGTTTAATATTTATGATGTTAATAATGGCAGTAGCCATGTTGTGTCCTACCATTGACAGGAAAATGTTGAGATCATCTTGGATGAAGTCAGACCAAGCTTGACGGCCGATGGTGGAGATGAGATATACGGCCTTGTAATTGTTTTGAAGTTACAAGGGGCATGGGGATCCTTCCCAAGTTCGACTACGACATTGACGATGGGCATAGAAAGTCGATTAACAGATAAAAACTCAGAATTCCCAAGAAAAAAAAACATAAAGCAGAATCACACACAACATAGACCATTAAGATATATGCCTAAATTTATTGGTAATTTAATATGTACATTTAGGGTTATTAATTGAACGAGCTAACTCGTGAGTATTTACCATTTGGCTCAGCTTGACTCAATTCGAAACTCGACATTTAAATACTCGAGCTCGAATTCTACTCAAACTTAAATCTTACGAGCCAAACTTGAGCAAGGTCATATTCAACTCGATTTGACTTGGTTATAATTTAAATTCGACTCAAATTTGACTCGATAAAATAATATAATAATATGGTTTTTATATTATATATATATATATATATATATAATAGAATAACAAAGAAGTGAGATAGTTGAAATAGTAAGTATTAAAGTTGATGACTTAAAGGTTGTGGCATTTTTTTTAAGAGAGGTACTTTTGACTTTTAATCGAGCCGGTTTCGAGCTCACGAATGAGTTGGGTTCAAGCTCGAGAAAATTAAACAGTTTAAGTGTATTCGAGTTCGAACACATAAAAAATATTTGAGTCGAACTCGAGCATGTATGTTCAAAACTCGTTCGATCTCGAGTTGAGTTCGAACAAGTTTCGAACTATTCAAGCCGAGTTCGAACACAAGTTGAGTTCAGCTCGCTTGCTCGATTAGCACCCCTATGTACACAGGCTTCTACATAGCTTGCAAATATAAAGTAAAACAAATGTCATTTCGACCAAAGTTACAATTGTATAAAAATTCTATCGAATGACCGTCTCTAAAGCAAATTCCTTATGCAAATTGTCTTTATTCATCTTACAAAGAAAATTCGCTTCCATATTTAATTCGTCAGTCAATTGGTCATCGTTTCGAATACACATCTTTAAGGGTCTTCTTTCAGCCACTCCTCAAACCAAATAAAATAACTACATCCTCCTTGATCATCTTCGAAGATATATTTGCTTCCAAGAGAACATGGGATTAAGTAGAGGTATCAAACTTGTGAAGGTTTCTGATTTTCACGTAGAAATTAATACGGAATTTATGATTAATTGTACCCTATTTAAGACCTTTTAAGGTACTTCTCATTTTGGATAGATGTTATGTATTTATTCTCTTTCTCATTAAAATTAAAACAAATTTATTAGTTGGTATTTATAAATAGTTCCAGTATCAGTATTCTATAAAGTACTATAGTATTGGCTACTACTTTCCCTTGTATGATGTTATGTCTAGCTGTTTGAAAATCTTCGGCCATGCTTTTATTGACTCTTGATGGGATCGAACCATCATATTGCTTAGCCGCTTTTTTGGCTCATTGGCTGACTAAGGGCTGTACAAGTCTGAGCTGAAGAGTTACCTATTTGTAAATGCATATTGCATTTAACTTGGCATGACAAAAATATTGGACAGGTAACTACTAACATCTAATCTCAAGCATAAGGTTAATATAATGTAATTACGCATAAACCAATAAATCAGTTCTTCACATGTTATACATTGACACACTTAGAACTTCACTATTATGTGTGCATATAAAATGTGGATGATTTCAGACACCACGAATGAAGATTTTATTGTAACAAAACATCAGGTACTAACTTCTGGTGGATGTTCTTTCTCCCTCTCTCCGCCTACAGTGTAATACATTCTGGTATGAATAAGATTTCTTCTGTTGCTAGGAATTTGGCTCGACATTGGTTACCCGTTATGTGGCTAGAGCCAGCGTGAGCAATGTGTTTGCAACTAGCATTTTATGTTGCATGGATAGCTCTTTTCCTTCAATAGACTAGTTAATTCTTTTACTTTTTGTGCTTGCTTTCTATATTTTCAACTCTACTGGGAGTTTTATTTGTTTTTATTATGTGGCTTGATAATGTTTCAATCACCTCTATTTGCTCCTAAAAATTTGGTTATGTGACTTTGTGACAGGTACAAAATGGAATACAGATGGTACGTAAATTTATTCTTTAAAAAAAACCTAAACCCCTCCTACCTGATGGTGTTGGCACCAGCTAGCTAAATCCGACCACAAGGTGGCCTGACATAGGTGGCCACGCTTAGATCTGGCCGTGTAGATTTATGGGTGGCAGTGCTAGATCTAGCCATCATTGACCAGGTCCGACCGTTGGGCAATGGACATGGCTGTCTTTCACCCAGATCTAAACGCCGCTGGCCAAGTCGGCCCAGACCTTGTCGACGACAGCTAGATCTAGGTGCGCGTTAAAAATAAAAATTATTGTGCCTGCTCAGGTCCAACTGCCATTGGTCAGGTTGGCTGCCCTCAGCCAGGTCCAACCGCTGCTGGCCAGGTTCTACTGCTAGGGGTTGGACCCAACCATCCCGTAGCCAGGGAACGGCCAATCAAAGGCAGCTAGATTTAGTCGCCGCAATAATTTTTTTTAAGGCGTGATCTGCCACTGTCGGCCAAGTATAGGAGTGGCATTATTTTTCTTAAGGCGCTGACTAGATTCGGTTGCACTTAAAAAAAAAATTACCGGTGGCCGGAACCATGGCCAGGCCCTACTGCCATCGAGGTCAGGCCAGACCGACGATGGGAGGAACTTCGGTCGCAGGCGAAAGAAGGGTACAAGGTCGTGTTTTTTTAATCAAATCTGGACCGTCTATATTATCAAACGGCTCGGATTAGAGATTGGGCGGGAACAGGGCTCAGAAAAGTTTTTCAAGTCCAGATGAGACGACCATGTTATTCTTCCTCGCCCGAATACCTCTCAGAATTTATCTTCTCCTCCAAGCAACACAAGCCAACAAAAGGTCCCAACTTTGGCTCCGGCGACCGTCTCCGGCGGCCACTCACGATGAGCACGGCGGCGCAGTTGATGGACAAGCAGATCACGGGTCTGTCTTCTTCCCAGAGCGCTGCTGACATCTTTGAGCTGCTCGCCCACCCCCGGGGCGACGGTAAGGCCGACGACATCTTCGACTTCAAGCCGACTCGCCATGCCCCCGCCTCCACCGATCTCGATGGAACCTCAGCCGGCGGTGCCCGCGCCTGGAGCTCCGCCGACTCTGCCAAGCCGAACGCCCCCGGTATTCGGGTAGTTCTCGTCTCGATTGAATCCGATTTCCACTTTGATTTGTCGTGTTTGGTCTGCACATGTGCAATTCCTCATGTTCACGCCGTTGTTCTGATTTTTCTTTTTTCTTTTATTATCAGAGCAGTCGGTTTTGATAGTTGAAAAATTGTCTCTTTTTTTAAAAAAATTAATTTCTTAATTTTTTGGTATGTTGAATTGGGCATGGATAGTTATGATTAGAAAACTCTGAATTTGATGAATAAATTTCTGCTACTTTTTACTAGTGCTGTTTTTACCATCATTCGCTAACCCTATCAAGAAAAACGGTAGTGGTAGTCTACTTTCACATTTTCGTAAGTAGTAGAAAAAATAAGGTTTTTTATGTTTGTTGAATCGGGCATTGAATCGTGGAGGATGTCTGTGATTACGATTTGATAGAAAAAAATATCCGCTACTTTGTGCATCTTATATTTTTACAATCATTTAGTAATCCTCGCCATATATATACGATAGTGTTTGTATATTTTTCACATTTTGGATGTAGTAAAAATTGACCTTTTATGTTTGTTGAAAACCAGGCGATGATTTGTGAAGGATGGTTATGATTAGTAATCTCTGAATTTGATGAAATACTATCTCCTACTTTCTGCATTTGATGTTTTTACATTCATTTGATTGATCTTATTTGTCTGGTGCAGAACTATGGTGCGGTGGGGCCTCATGATTTGACTGTTGCATCCGAGAAGGGTAAAGATGCCCTTGGTATGGATATACTATCGGAGATCGATAGGATAATGAGCAAGTACACAGAGAATTTGATGTATACATTGGAAGGTGTTAGTGCTCGCCTTTCACAAATGGAGACAAGGACTCGTCATCTTGAGAACTCCATTGATGATCTAAAGGTCACGGTCGGAAATAACCATGGTAATACCGATGGCAAATTGAGACATCTGGAGAACATATTAAGAGAGGTATCATTGTGGTTTCTATTTTCACGTAGAAATTAATACGGAATTTATGATAATTTCCCTATTTAAGACCTTTTAAGGATTCATTTTGGAAGATGTTATGTATTTATTCTCTTTCTCATTAAATAAAACATTTTTAGTTGTATTTATATAGTTCCATATCAGTATTCTATTAGTCTAGTTTCTACTATTTCCCTTATATGATGTTATTCACTGTTTGAAAACTCATGTGTTTTTTTCTTTGGGTCAAACATTTTGGTTGCCCTTTTTTGGCTCATTGGTGATAGGCTGTCAAGCGAAGAAGGTTACCTTTTGTATGATATGTTGCATGACTATTGGACTATCTATTAACCTGCTGGTTAATATTGTTTACTGCGAAACCAATATCATTTTCACCCGTTATAATTCCCTTTTCACTATTATGTGGAATAATGTGGATGAAAAAGAAGATTTTATTTCCCGGTCCTCTTCTTATTTCTTTCTCCTCTCTCTGCCTCAGTGTAATACATTCTGGTATGAATAAGATTTCTTCTGTTGCTAAGAATTTGGCTCGACATTGGTTACCCGTTATGTGGCTAGAGCCAGCGTGAGCAATGTGTTTGCAACTAGCATTTTATGTTGCATGGATAGCTCTTTTCCTTCAATAGACTAGTTAATTCTTTTACTTTTTGTGCTTGCTTTCTATATTTTCAACTCTACTGGGAGTTTTATTTGTTTTTATTATGTGGCTTGATAATGTTTCAATCACCTCTATTTGCTCCTAAAAATTTGGTTATGTGACTTTGTGACAGGTACAAAATGGCATACAGATGGTACGTGATAAGCAAGAGATTACTGAGGCACAACTTCAATTATCGAAGCTACAAGTCTCTAAGACTGCAGATCAGACAATAGAGGCACCCACTACTAAAGTGACAGACTCTCTTCCACAACCAATCCAACCACCTGCAGTTGCTTTCCCACAGCAAACTCTTGCTCCAAACGCTCCTCCTCAACCAGTGCAACAAAGTCCACCTCAAACCGGTCATTTGCCTAACCAGCTACCAACAAATCAGCTGCCTTCTGGCCAAATTTTACCACGAGAATCATATTATACACCCCCTCAGTCTTCGGAGGTGGCACATCCACAGTATCAAATGCCAGCTCAGCAGCCTCAGCCATACCATGGGGTGCCCCCTCATGCTCAATATTCTCTACCCTCTCAGTTAACACAACAGCAGCCACCGGCTCTTGGATCAGTAAATATTAATCCTCCTCCTCAGCAGCTCCAACCTCCAGTGAGCTTCCATCCTGAAGAAAATCCTTATGTGCCTCCTGGTCCTCCATCTTACCCTCTAAACATGCGTCCTTCAGTTGGACCACCTCCATCACAAAGTGGTTCTCCTTCTTCTCCTCGATCCTTTGGGCCAAACAGTAACCTGTATGAACCATCGGGCAGCAGATCTGGATTGGGAAATTTTAGTTATCCTTCTGGCTATGGTTCTCCAGCTTCTGGATCTAGTGGGAATGATCCTAATACCTTTTCAGGTTCCTCCTCGCACTATGGTGGCCCCTTAGCTAAGCACCCCATCTATTCATCGCCATCTGCGCCCATTGGTGGAAGTGGCCATTCCCGCATTCCAACTGCACAGTTACTTCCGCAAGCCCTACCAACTGCAACAAGCGTTGGGAGCAATTCATCTGGTGGAGCTGGCAACAGGGTCCCAGTAGACGATGTTGTGGAGAAGGTGACAACCATGGGATTCTCAAGGGATCAGGTTAGAGCTACGGTCAGGAAATTGACCGAGAATGGACAATCTGTGGATCTGAATGTGGTTCTTGACAAGCTCATGAATGATGGTGAAATCCAACCTCAAAAAGGCTGGTTTGGACGGTGATGATTGATATGTTCGGTTGTGGCTGCCTATATTGTGTGTACAGTTATTCGAAGACCATAGTTCTGCCGCTTTGCTTATGGAGTCTGGACAAATTTGTGGTTGATGAACGGTGACAGTACGTCGGTTTTTATCGTCTTTGATAGATTTGCATGGACCTTATTTTTTCATTGTATCCATTGAACTTGTCACACTGCCATTTGTACTCTAATTTGTATCCCATCACCACGCGGATTTTTACCGACGGCTATGCTCTTCAATCCATGGTTTGAATTTTGGGATACAGCTCCTGACTGTGGCCGTTGGTTGTGGGCGTTCGGCCAACACGGCGGGCTCTGAGCCCTTGTACATGTGGATGTGTAGGGGGAAGTCTGGATGCACAGTGCTGAAAGAAAACTAGGATCATTTTTCTTAATGCTCATAACGTATCTACGGGTGAGAAGGGAGTTTGAGAGAAGATGAACAAATAATAAAGATGCTCAAATGAAATGCGAAGGGCAGTATAACAGCGTTGAAGGAAGGAATCATCGTATGTATGTCAAAGGGGAAAATTTTTATGAGCCCCCTCAATATAATAATATAAGGCCCTTTTGAGTTGAGTCCCCCAATCAAAATAAACCTTGCCACCTATCCCTTCAACACACCCAAACGGCTGTTAACGCCAAACTCACCTAACAGTGGCGAGAGATATCGTTCCTTCACCTATTTCAACCTTCATCTTCCTCTCCTCTCGTGAAAAAAAAGGAGCAATTTTTGTGATCATTAAGGTAATAATATAAGGTGCATACTACATACACATACATACCAATTGTAATCTGACAAGTTAACACTTGAATAATCAATGTTGTCAAAATCTTCTAGCTTTCTATTTTCTCCATTTATTAGCCCCCCATCGTTCAATTTGCTAGATGAAATGGAAGCTTCTGGGCTTTGATGAGATAAAACCTTGATAAAGCAATGTAATTTTAATATAATTCCCTATCTCAAAATTAAAAATGAAGACTGAGCTCACATGTGCCTCCTCTTGTTCTTTCCTTCTGGTGTGAGTTTTGTAATTGTTAAATCAGTTGGAAGCATGCAGTATTTAGTTTGCTCCGTGTTCTTAACCTGCCATGAAGACGCCAACAATTACAAGTATTACAACTTTATTCTTCATTTAACTCAGGATAATTTTTTAATGTTCCCCAGTTTTATTCCTCTGGTGATGGGTTCATATTTTCATTTATCTAGGTTAATTAATGTCATTTGCAAGTGAGGTTTCCATAATTCTAAAACTTTAGTTAGCTATTTTCATAAATAAGAATAGTAAATTAATTACATATTCTTATATCTATTACAAAATCACTAAAATTATTAATTTCATCACTATAAAATATTATTATTTTTTATTTATTTATAAAAGGTATAATAGTCAAATTTTATTTATTTATAATTAATTTTTATATATAAATCCACCTTTTAATCATGCATAACATAACAATTATTTTTTATTATTACTAATTATTTTCCCACAAAAAATTTTCCCCTTCACCTAATTTTGGTTCTGGGGCTAATTTCCCCGCCGTCGCCCTCGTATCGCCGCCGCCGTCGGCCTTGTTCCGCCGCCACCGCCGTCGCCGTCGCCGTCTCCCACGTACATAGCCTGCCGGTTCACTCCCCCACTGCCCTTGGTGTCGACCATTAAACCTAGATTCGTTCCTCCTGGTTCCTTCTGATACCCTCCCCTCCTCTTCCCTTTGTTGCACCCGATGAGGCCTTGCCATGGTGGGTGCCATGATATTTGATGAATCCTTCCTCACCCCTTTCCTCGTCAATAACCTCCAACTCCTGTAATCCCTTCTCTCTCTCTCTCTTCTCCATTATTATCTGAATTGTGTTTTGTTGCATGTTTTACTTGTTGGTTTTGCGAGGTGTAGTGCAATGGATGATGAAACTGGGGCGTTCGCTCCTGAATGTCTTTTTCTATGACAATATTTTGTTGTAATGTTGGGATTCGGTTTTCTTTTGTAAGCCCTTGACCTTGCGAGTTCAGATTAACATTTTTGTCGAAATCTTCGTTATTCTGATTAATTTTATCTGGCCATGGTTGGGTTTCTGATTGGGAGTTTACTATGGTCTGGTTGTCTGTGTTGCTTCATGCATACATTGTTGTTTAGTTTGAACTAGAACCGAAATCGTTATTGCATACATTGCTACCTTAACCTGCTCTTTTTGAAATGTTGGGATTCGGTTGTGCCGTTGTGGTAAACCCTTGACCTTGCGAGCTTCGCGTGTGTAAATGTTCATTATTTTTGTTGATTTTGTCCGGGCAGTGTTGGGTTTCTGTTTGTGAGTTCAGAATGAGGTGTACTTATTGCTTCAATCCCTATAAGATTAATTTGAACTAGTATGGAAACTGGCAAGTGTTGGGTGCTTCTATGACCTTTTAGATTTTACTGGATTCCAGTTACTTAGAAGGCTACTCCTCATTTGTGAATTAGCAACTTATTATGTTTGCCACAGTAGAAATTGTTACTTATTTGCTTTTTCACCTATTCTGATGTCTCCATCTTTGTTACTTCTATCCATCTCTTGCAAAATTCTTTTGGAGTCTTGTTTTCCAAATAATGCATTCACGAGATGACACTTAGAAAGTTTGTGCACCTGTGTTATTCTTATCTCTTGCAGGACCCAGGCTGATCCTGTGATTCTTGCAGAGTACATTACGGCATTGCTGAAGAATGACAAACCTGCAAGCGAACTGCAAAAGCTCTGCAGTGAGAGCTTGATTGTATTTTTGGGGAATGGTATGCTACATCTTCTTGCAAATTCCCTTGTTTGATTCACCCCTGTTTATGATTCTCTCACATTTTGTGCTTATACTGGTTTTTCTAATGTAGATACCACTTCCTTTGTTGAGAAACTGTTCCAAGCTCTAAAGGATGGCTCTCTTGCACCTTCAACTAGAGATTTAGATTTAAGAAACCAAGTCAAGCATCCTATCACCACTAACACTTCAACTAATGTGAAAGATAATAGCTTATCATCCTCCAAGGGGCCAAAGGATTCATCTTCTTCTGCCCACCTCACAGACTCTGAGGATAAAGAAGCCAGTGATGAGGATGATGACAAGAACCATAAGCATCGAAGAAGAGAACCACAACCATTTTCTACAGATAAAGATGCACAAGAAACAACTTTTAAGCGGCCAAACAAAAAGCGGAAACCCTTTGAAAATGGGCCCATGTTCCTAGCCACGGGCTATCAAGCTCGTGATGTAGCCAACAACCCTTCTTCATCAGAGAGTGCAAAATTTGAAAACGCCCCCCTGGCTGGTTGGCAGGCTCAAGGGCAGGCCAGGATTTCAATCAGAAGATGAAGGGTGCTCAGGCTTTCAATGGCTTTCGTTTTGATTCAAGCCGTTTCTCTACTGGTAGAGGAAGGGGGCAAGCTTCAAGTTGGAACCAACATGATTCTAGATTCAGCCCATCAGATGCTCTTGAGTATGCTTCGCAAGTGGCTTCATTGGGATCAACACCAACTTTTTTTAACCCAACCACTCAAACTCCGTCCTGGGGACCTTTGGTCTGATTCATGGAGTACCTAATGGTGGAATAGATGCTCTTAACCCTATTGGTCTGCATGGGTCTCTTCAGTCTCAAATTAATCCAACTCTTAGCATTGGAATACCCCGACAGCGCTGCAAAGATTTTGAAGAGCGTGGTTTTTGTTTAAGAGGTGATATGTGCCCTAGGGAGCATGGGGTAAACCGAATAGTTGTTGATGATGTTCAGGCAAGTATTGAAATTCATTCCATTGGTTGTTTGATTTTATTATTTGTCTTATATTCTTCTGATATAATCTTCTAGTTTAGTTTGACTTATATTCTGTTTGAACATGGCAGAGCCTTTCACAGTTCAATCTACCTGTTTCACTTCCAACTGCAAGGGTGCCCAGTGTACAAGGAGGTGCTGGACCTACACCTCCTGCAAGCTCTGTGTCCAGCTCTATTTCAAACACTAAATCTCTGCAAAGCAAAAATATCAAAGTTGGTGATATGGATGGTGGAGCTGACTTGCTGAGTAGAATAATGTCTGGCTCTAGTGCTGGCAGTGATGCTGATGTATATGACCCTGACCAACCTTTGTGGAGTGACAAGCTCCCTAAGGTACGGCATCGATCACCTAAGATTGATTATAGCAAAAATGTCTGGAAGACTGTTGCTTCTGATAATTGCAATAACAGTGAGCATGATAGTAAAAGTATGATGGCACCGTCATTATATATTCCAGAGAGGAAAAGAGATTTACGAAGTAGATTAGAGAAGGGTAGTAATGCAGGCTTAGCTAATGACATCGAAGAGGAAATAAAACCATATCGGATGCTTAGGCCAACTGATCTTGTAGATAGTGCTCCCTGAGTAGTCAAGAAGAGGCAACACAATCAACTTTTACCTCAAGACAGGAGCCACAGACAGAACCTACACATGCTAAATTAGGAAGAGGGTCACATGGAAAAGCTTTGCAAACCCTTTATGTTGGCGGTATTCCTCCTGAAAGCAATAAAAGAAGAGTTCTGTTCTCTCATTTTCAGAAGTTTGGTGTAGTTATTGATATTCATATTCCTCAGAACAGTAGTAAGGCTTTTGTTCAATTTGCAAAAAGAGAAGAAGCCGAGGCTGCACTTAAGGCCCCAGATGCTGTAATGGGAAACCGCTTCATCAAGTTGCGATGGGCTAATCGAGATAATATTCCTAATGAAGTTGTAGAAAGCATGAAAGCCAACTCCAATTCTATTCAACCTTTGCTAGCTGCTTCTGTATCTGCAAAGCCCATGGTAGCTACAATCCCTGTTGTTTCTACCAAGACTGATATGGCTCAAAAGTTTATTGCAGAAAATGGACCAAAAGTTACCCGCCCTTCACAAAAGCAGCTGGAGACATTGGAGCTTATGAAGAAAAGCAGGAGTTGCTTGATCAAAAGCGCAATGTTTTACTACAGCAGTTGGATAACTTTAAGAAACAGGTATATTTTAAGTTATCTAAATTGGCTAGTGGTGGATGGTTATGTACTTTTGTTAGTCTGTAATACTGGATGTGTAAACAATTTATCTATCCATGCCTTGATTTGTAGTTAAAATGAATATAAACTGTCAGGTGTTTACTTATCATATAACGACTTTAATAAGCTAATGATGCATGGCGCCAGCTATTTCATTGTTTGTACTTTATTCTAACAATGTCTGCGGGGGGGAGAAGATGATCAACTTTGTATCTTGTTAAGTTTTGTGGAATATGATATGGCAGCCACCAATAATGAGAAATCTTCAAGCTCTGTCTTGGGGAGACCCATCACTAAGGAATCCAAGTGAATGAAAAGAACTCCATGATTCATTATTGTGTCAATTTTAAGCTCAATCAGTATTTTGGAACTCATCCTATAGGGCTTACACATTCTATTTGTGTTTAGTTTTAGTTTTTTTTATCAGATTCTAAAAATACCAATTTCTAGCTGCCAAATGCTAGTTTTGCCTCATAATTGATGATCTTTATTATGTAGTTATTCCGATGCCTCCTTTCGTGGTATCCTTGAATATTTTTTCTTGCAGAAGAAGTTTTTGGCTGTGTCACGTCCCTTGCATGTTTGCGATTTATAAACACATTTTTGTATTGAGTTTTGCTTTGGTGTGCATTGCTGTGTTCATATTACCTTAGGTTTATTTTTTTGCTTGATAGTTGATGCCTTATTTATAGTTGGATAAAGTGCCTATTGACGTTGGCAACACGAGGGGAGATTTGGGCAAGCTGACTGTTGCAGATGACATGAATGCTATGTTTAACTTGATTCTTGACAAGTCGACTCTTTTACAGGCTTCTTCTGTTAAGGGTGACATGGGCTCGGAATCAGCTTCCATAAAAGAAAAGGTTGATGCAGGTGCATCTGCTGTAAAATCTACTTTATGTCCTGAGAGCATGAAAGATGTCAGAAGAGAGGATAGCCTAGAGACTCAAAAGTTAACGGATGACAGTAGTTGTTCTGGGGAAGTCTTGGTGTCACCTCCTAGTTCAAAAGTCTCCTCTTCTATGCAACATTCACTGAAGAGACCAAATCGCTTTTCACGGTCATCCTTTCCTGTCAACCGGTTCAAATTGGACAATCGCCCAACATCATTTGGAATTTTGCCCCCATTACCTTCTGAGATCTCAAATGTAGTCTCTCTCTCTCTCTCTCTCTAAATATTGGTTTAAATTGTCAACGGATTATCTGTAATTTGTTATGATATGCGTGTGGTTTTTGGAATTTAGCTGGTGATTTTCTTGTTTGATAAATAATGCCATTGGGATGGCATTCATCTGGTTATCTGCATGACTTATGTTGTGCTATGTCATGAGCATTAAAGGAGTGCAAGAGGATGTTCAGATGATTGTTTTAGTTTCTGAACAGCTTTTGACTAGAATGGTCTCTGGGTTAAGGTCAGGCAAAATTTTGTCTGCAGTTTTTACCCAGGAAGGTCATATGGATTTGAAGGATGCTTTCTTAATAAGGTCTGTCCTGCGAGTATTGATCACCACTAGAGTTATGTGTCCCACTGATCTAATTGCTTGAAACCTTTGCTAATTTGAAGGACCGATATACATGTGGTAGGCTTTACTTAGACTCGAAAACAAATTTTAAGGCTCTGACCTATCTGTAGAAAAATATTATTTTATTTATACTGACAAAAATTATCTGTATTTATTTAGATAATATTAGGTTAGCTATAAGTTGCATTTTTTATATTAGTTTATATCTTAAATATGGTAAAATTTGATTTTGATTTACTGCTGCTTCTGTTTACTATTTACTTTCAGGTTATGGTATTGAAAGAGCATTTTTCATCTTTTGGGGATTTTGCTTCGGTTGAACTAGAAGATCCTAAGTCTGCTGATGTTGGTCTTTCTGAGTTAAAATCTTCCCATATATATGCTGCCCACGTTGCATACACTACCCGTCAGTCAGCAGAACGGGCTTTTCTAAGTGGTAGATGCTTACAAGGCCATACTTTGAATTTTGCATGGGTCATGCCATCAAGTAATTCACGAACCTCTCTTAATAGTTTCAACGACAGTTCTTGTAATTCTCCTAGCATTCTCAAACCTGCTATAGAGATTGAGACAAGGACTTCTGTACTTACAACGAGTGCTGGAAAATCAAATAATAGTGTGGTTCCAACTATAGCTGTTGACAAAGGTGAAAAGACAGAAGGGGAGATTGTAGAAAGTGCCAATGGGAGTCTCAAGTCTTTGGATGAGGAACTGGATGAAGCGTCTCCGTCATGGCATAAACAAGTATTGGGACCTGATGTTGATTAGGCACATTAAGGTCTGTGTAATGTTTGTTTCATCGTCGTTGGACACTGAAGTATATGAAGTTACACTACCTTAAATTGGAAGGGATTGCGCATTTTGGAAAATCATAGCTTGACCTTTCATTTCCATGGGAGTGTTTTTTTTTTGTAGTGAATATGGATTTCTGCCTCCCCCTAATTAATTCATTTTCCATCGTCAGATGTTTGCTTGTAGGCATAGTTAATTGAAATGGAACACAGAACTTTGTACTTTCTGGAGTTCCACACGAGTAGTTTGGACGAGACTTATACCAAGCCTTATTACTGGGGTTTCATACATGGAGGCCAATAGAGCCAAACTTGATGATTGCTCATGAGACAGATTGACTTTCATATTTTTTACTCAAATTTTTATTCTTTTCTACATTTATTTTTGTTTGTTTCTTGCTTTCACTTTTTTTTTCACTTGAGTTGCGCCTTGCCTTCTCGATTTGAGTTAAAGATCCAATTGATGCCGCAACGTCTCCAGCATTGCTTAGATGAAGAGATTGTTGAGGTTATATAGCTCACAACTTGAGTGTTCATTTTTACAACTTTTGTTTATTATATAATTGCCTGATGCTTGAGATGCTATTGTCATGTAGCGAAGCATTTTGCAGGGCAGTCATGCTTTTAGTTTTTTATAGAAAATAAGCAAATAATTTGAACGAATTTCTTGTAAGAATGAAAGCCATGAAATGTGTGTTCATTCACAAGGCCCAACATTACATCTTCAAGGAACATGTTGAGATTAGTTACAGTGAGCCAGTGGCTGGTAGTGCAAGAATATTGTTTCCATTAATGTGATTTTAGTTTCATCAACGCTTTTGCAGGTATGTAACTGGAGTATGACGCCTAGTATCCGAAGTTTGGGTATGAAACTGTTCAACTATTATTATTTTTTAGTTTTTTTATGAGTATTCCGGTATTTGTTTTTTAAGCAGGAAATTCTTTATGTTAGTTCTCTTCTTGCTCTGAACCTTTGTCTTTTCTAGTTGTCTCACCCCTTTCTGAATATGACCCTTGTTATCAGCTTTCCTTCTCCTTTTGGTTGTTGCATGTCATATTATTACATTCTCTTTTGGGTTTTATATCATATTTTGTCATCTGAACCTTGGATGCATATATTCCTGCAGCTTAATGGGACGCACCCGGTGGCAGATTTCGCTCGTACTTTATTTTCTAGCATCTGTTCTCAATCGTATTGAAAGCCCGGCATTGCTTCTACACAGATCTTTTGCTAATCTCGGTAGCAGGTCGTGTACAAGTACCTCTGATAAATGGGTGGAGTCTGGTGAATGCCATTGGAATTTGTTTCGGTATGGATTCGTTTTCGAAGCATCGGTTGGAACGAACCAGCAAATTATAGTATTGGAGAAGGGACCTTCAAGACCCAAGTTCATCCTCGAACACCGTATGAATTCATGCAGACCGATATTCCGGTCATAGCAGAAAATGGTGGCGACGTTAGACCCTTGATTTATACGAAAAAATGGTAATGGGACTCACCCAACGGATAGAGGCCTGGAAAATTTAGCTCGTTGATTAATGAAATTCCCAGAAAGCGCAGAAACCAAAAACCTGACATTTTTGTTCGCCTATGTTTCCTTTCTCATTGAAACAGGTTCGTCAATTGTGAGATAAGTAAGACAGGGCGGGAGGAGAGGAAAGGTGTCATCAAGCTTCTGAGAAGTGCAGTTTGAGTTGTAGTCCATGCAGCCTTCCAAACACTGCTCGTCGGCCACGTTTTTGTTGCCTCTCCACCCTTGGTGCATGCTTATAAGCCTCCCCGCTCCCAGTCTTCTGTGTACTTTCTCAGTAGCTTTGCTAACATAATTCTTCCGGTCTCTTGCCCAGCCTTGTTGGTGATGCAATCCATGGCCGACAAGGGCGAGCAACATGAACAGTCCCGGCGGTCGTCGGAGGGGGACAAGAGTGGGCCGACCACGTCCCAAGTGGCGGCCGTGGTCACCCTCCTACCAATTGGTGGGTTTCTTCTCACTCTCTCTGGCCTCACTCTCACCGGCACCATCATCGGCCTCACTCTAGCCAGTCCACTCTTCCTCCTCTTCAGTCCCATCCTTGTCCCCGCCGCCCTTGCCATTGCGCTCGCTGTTGCCGGCTTCTTGGCGTCCGGTGCATTTGGGCTGACTGGGCTGTCGTCGTTGTCATGGATCGTGAACTACGTGAGGGGGCAGCGCTCTCCCTTGCCGGAACATGTGGACTACGCGAAGCGACGGGTGGTGGACACGGCCGGCTATCTTGGGCAGAGGACCAAGGAGGTTGGACAGAGCATACAGAACAGGGCGCACGAGGTGAAGGAAGGTGGGAGGACTTGATCAAATCGGAGGGCAATCTCCCTTGCAGTAGCGTTCGTTGGTCGTCGTCGTCTTCTGCAAATGTTTGTTTTGGTATGGGTGTGTAGCAGCTAAGCTAGCTGGCATGTGTAATAAAATGTGGTCTCTACTCTCTATTTTCTGCGATATAGAGGTAGGTTTATGGTTCAGGTGTAGGTGTCTGTTTTCGTTGTATCCGATTTGCTTGGCCTAGTTAAGCTGTTTGCAATGGCCTCGTCTTAATTTGGTATGGGCAATTATTAACAAAGCAGTAGGCTCTTCGCGATAGGGGCAGATTAATATTGGGCGGGTCAGCATGATCACCAATTGCATGGAAATCGACGACAGCAGTCTAGCAAAAACTTAATTTTCCCACGCTAGTTCTTGCTTTCGGCCAATAAACTAAAACCGAAACTCACATTTCTTGAAACAAATCAACAGCAACTACCGCCACATTTCATAACACTGGGCAAAAATGCCAGAAAAAAAGAAGGAATGTTATTAAAGGAGTAGCACGTAGTGTCAAACTTGATAACATTTCTGATCAGTGTCTTCAACGCTTATTTGGTTCACCCCTTGAGGAGGCTCTCCTTCGCTTTGTCTCTCCGATGGTTCCTGCTTTAGCTTGCTCCTCTCTCCAATAGTTCCTGTTTTAGCTTGCTCAATTCGCAGTCTTTGTCAGCAAGCTTTTGCTGTAAAATAAGAACCTGCATAACAAAGCATCCGTGGGGCTTTTAGAATTGTTTTCAAAAGGGCCATGTCATAACTTTAAATAAAACCTAGACCGTTCCCTTGTTTTCTCCCAAATATCAAACATCTCTGAACAGTCCTCAAAAGCAGTAGTAAACCAGTAGAAATATAAACTTGCTGCAAAATACCAAAAAGGATGTTTACCAATTCATTCGATTTTTCAACATTGTTCGTCAATCCATCCATGTTTCGACAAAGCTCTGAACGAGTAAAACTAACAAGTATTAGTAAGGGCAAACACAACCACAATTTAGCTGTTAAAACTACATTCAACAGCTAAAAAAGCTTCATAAAGCAGGTACGAGACAACGAGAAAAAATCACTAATGCGAATGTTGAACAAGAAGCATACTTTCTAGTTCGGCCTTCAATTCTGCATTCTGCGACTTTTGCAAAGCCAGCTTCATCGACAACTCATGAATCTAAAAATATGGATGATAAAGCAAGTATTAATCTGCAGAAAAATAAATAAGAAAAACTGATAACAGTCACATAACAGTGCCACAGTTGTGGTACCTTTCCTTCGGAATGTAATTGCCCAACCACCTCATTCTCTTCTTGCAATGTCCTACACTTAGCCATTAGCATTTTGCCCATTTTGCTTTGGGGGGTAAAGTTCACAGCAGCTATGTTGTCCTCTAACTCTTTTACCTTCTTATCCTTTTCCTCAACCAGGTTCTAAATTCACAATTCATACAATCGTAAAACATTATCCAAATGGCATATTTTTCTAAAGCTATCTATATTTCATGATGTTTGAAGACATGAACGAATACAACTAAGAACTGCCAAGATGTCCCTACTAGGAACATTTTATTTTGAAAAGGAAGAGTAAGTATTTTATTTTAGTTAAAGCCATCATACAATTAATCGAATCTTTGCCATTAGCTGGAGATGCTTTTACCTTTAGGCGAGTAAATTCTTCGTGGATGGCTGGATCTAGCAATAATCTCCGCGCCTGTTAATTACATTGGTAGAATATTAGTGTGGAAACATGAACTTGCCAGGAAGTAATGGAAACACTTATGCGCACTGAAGATTGGGACTTGCAGAATATAGAACACTCTTTCGCATTGATGATAATCTAGAAGAACGTCATAGAATATTCAGAAATAAACTGCATCAATCCTAAACAAATTACTACAAGTACTGACTGTAAAGCATAACACGGAATGAAATGCAAGCACAGTACGAATGCGATGTTACACTAAAGCTGCAAAATTTGTACCTGCATTGACGGTGGTTTTAGTTGTGCTTTAAGGTCCCGAACAGCAGACTGAAAAAGTGTAGGTAGAAACAAACATTTCAGAAAAAATAAAAAAATCATCAAATAATACATCCAATGGCATGCTACTAATTAGCATATAAATATAGAGAATGAGCGAAATTGACATGCATAACACTGTAGTAGTGCCACCTAAAAGTTGAAATGCCAAGCATACCTAAAAAGTTACTGATACTAAAAAAACAGGGAATATGAGATTGCTGAATTATCAAAATACAAGCAGCCAAACAAGCACAAGGAACAAGCAGCTAAAAGAGACATCAGTGATCCTTGTGATATATATTCATTCATCAAAATGAGATACCTTTAGTTCTGCAATCTCTTGATCTCTCTTTGCTAACGTGACAATAAAAGCAGCTTCCTTCTTCTTTGCTTTCTCAAGCTGGATATATATATATATATATATATATATACATACAATAATTAATATAACAACGATAGACAAACTAACACTAAAGATATAATTCAAAAATGGAAAAGTTGAGAGGAAAAACATTAACAAAAAAAGCAATACAACCTGCTCCCTTAGTGATTCCTCAGAAGATTTCAAGTTCTGAAGATAATTGATAACAAAAATAGGTTCTGCATACACAGAAGTAGTCATACAGCAATTAATTAATAATACAGGAAAGAGTTGCCGTGAGGTTGGTGAATAGAAGCAACATTGTTGGGAGATGATAGGGATTGATTGAAGAAGAGGATATATTAAGGAGGTGAGGAAGAAAGAGTCTAACAATTCATGAAGGATTTTGGGCCATCATAAAATAACTAAAATTCTACCATAGTCAACCTAACGCCACATTACATTGATGGAAAGACTTGCGTAAAGCTCTCATAAAAAATGACGAAAATTCTATCACAATTCCAAAAAATTATAAAAATTGCATAAGCCCACCTAAAAAACATTGAGGTAAGCCTAGTCTAACGGTTTCACTTTTTACTCCACTCAAGAGAAATTCTTAAATTAATGCTACCCGTCCTCCAGCTAATTACAGTTCAAAAAAGGAATAAATGAGCAGCGAAAAAGTGGTATGATTGCAGCAGCTCAGACATACTTAACAGCAAACAACAACTGGTAAGCATGGAGAACTATAAGAGGGAAGAATTACCTGGTGTGGCACCAGATGGTATAGCAGATTCATGTTGAAATACAGAATGCCATTTTTGAACTTCCACCTTTGCTGCTTCTAGGTCAGTCTGAAAGAGATGTACAAACACTATTTCTAGATCATGCCCTTTCATTCTCATTTGCCATAGACAGCACAGTGAAGGCAGAATGGCTACTGTAAGTCACAATTACCAAAATTTACAATCATCAAAATCTCCTAGAATTTCAAACTTTTCACAAATCTTTTCCAGCACATCAAAATCATGCAAACAGCACAACCACAAGTTAATGAAAAACTCAAAAACGGCTCTTCTTGTAGAAGTGTCCATTGCAAAACATATTTCACGGAACTTAAATATTGGCATATGTCACCAATACAAAAAAATGAAAGATACCGATCCCTTCAAATTAAGAAATCAAGAGAACATATTTCTAAGCTAATCTTCTCCCAATTCCTTTCCTGATAGTGCTCTCTGAATACTGGAAATTACTGATTAAAACTAAATCGCACTTTCATAGTCCAGAGAAATTAAACAGTTCAAAGAAGAAAATGAAAAAAAAAAAGCATCACCCTACAATAAGGACAGGCAACAGAATCTTATCATGAAACAGAATTCAAACAAGTGTATCAATATAATGACAACGATACACGATGCAGATGGGTAAATGGAAATACAGGAGATTAGGAGTCAACTTACCTTACATGTAGCAAGTTCGTCCTCACATTTCTTAAGGCTGATCATGTGAAGCAGTAAAAGAGGGCCACGAATTAGTATAACAAGGACATGACCACTTGAAGTGCATGAACTGATGATGATTAAGTAAAATGCTCGAATAAAAAGGACAACACCACACCTTTCTCGGAGAGACAGGATCATACCCGTGGCACCACCAGGCACACTTTCTTCAACTTTCTGATACCCTCCAAGAATGAAGCACAATCAATATGCGTAAAAAAGTTATCTACGCACATAAGCGTTAATCTAACAAGTCCTCCACACACGAATGCTGCTAATCACTCTTATGCGCAAACAATCACTATTCTCAAAGCAGATCCCAAAGATGCCTAATTGTCTAGCAGTCCCACCAACCAAGCGCATTGTAGCATGGCCAACATCAACTATCAAAAATTGCCTCCCATTTCAAAATCTTACTACATACCATAACAAGCTCCTCAATGTCGAACAGCAAGAAAACTGATAAACACTGTAAGCTTCGAGCTAGCACAGTTTGATGCCCCATACTAGAACACTTAATACAACATAAAAAACCACGAAATCGTTTTGAACAAAAAAATAAGAAGAAAAATTGCGCCTGAGGTGGTCGATGAGGGTACCTTCTTAGAACTAAAGATGTCTTCTTCGTCGTCGTCGAGATCACCAAAGCCCCGCTTATTACCCTCCACCATTTTGCCTGCTCAGAACCCCGATTTCTTGAGATTGAGACCAGGTGGTTAATCTGTTGCGTGAAATCTATGGCGTACAAGTTAGAATACGAAGGAACAGCTAAGAGACCGGATCCTAACTCCTCATTCCTTCGTCTTCCGCCCGCCGCCGTCTCCCGCTGGTGGTGGTGATGCCGGAGGTTGACGAAGGTGCTGGTTAGGGTTATTGATAAATTTTACGGACATGACCACGATGTGTCCGCGATGGACCATAAACAAGAAGTGTTGTCCGTCGACTCACGGCCATGGACACGTGGGTGTGGATTATTATTACGCTAATGATGATAGACTCTAACTTTAAAAATAAAAACTTGTATCAAAAAGGATACGATAGATCATAAGTGAACTATTAGTTTCTTTTATAATTTTTTGTTATATTTTAATTGATTAAATACCTTATTTATTATAAATAGCGCGACTTTTAACTATGCTTTTATCAATAAAAATTGACAATGGATATGATTAACGTTTTTATATGTGTTGTGAACGTTGAGCTTAAGAAGTGGATAACTCGATTATTGTTTTTTTATTTTAAAAAAATATTTTAATCCTTTTGTGTACTTAATTATTACAAAATTATTTATACCGATATCTGAGTTGGCGTCATTGAATGTGGTAACGACTTGTACCTAACAAAAACAGGCCCCGTCAAGACGCTGCCATAAGTCCTAACCTTTTCTGAGCACATCCAATTCAAATCATGATTATTTCAAAACATGGACAGCAGATCAAATGCTATTAAGTATTAACTTTATTTATTTATTTATTTAAGTATTGACTGTTTTCGTACGGTAATGTGCATAAAAATGGTGATCTATTCGGTCTTTTGCTTTGAAACGCCACGTTCTCTTGACTCTGTATGTAGATATATATATATATATATATATATACAGTGGAGACCATCACCCTCTTCTGAAGTCCTCTCTAATAAGATTATCTCATTGGATTATGCACTGCGCACATGGTGATCACAGTCCTAACCGAGCTACATCCATTAGGCCTGGAACATGGGCATGATTCTTCCCTATTAATGTTCCTTGGTTTCAGAACTACTTTAGATCGCCATTTCCGAAATCTGATTTTGGTTTTCGAGGATGCAACGTTTGGCTTCATTAATGGACTCCACATTGGGGGATTCAACCTACCCAGAAGTCAGATTATAGTTAGAAGGAGCTAAAATCTGATACCAATCTGAAAACACATGATACGATAAAATAGAAGCACTGACTAGTATTACAGAACATGAACTTTCTTTCCAAGAAAATACTTACATTAGCTAGCCTTCCAAACGGCACTATAAAATTAATCAAACACGAGGGAGGGAGGGAAGGGGAGAGAGAGGAAGGCATAGAAGTAGACTATTACTAAAAAAAATGGATCAGAGTTCAGAAGGTAAAAAAAGCTTTTTAAAAAAGACAGGAAAAAAAATTCAAATCTGCCAATCAGCCAAACGACCAAGAACCTTGAAAAGAAAAATGAATGCAAACCACCGAAAAAAAAATTACAAAAATTTGGAGACCTTATACAACAATACCAGGAGAAGGAAGGTAGGGGAGCTATAGAGGTGAAATGATGTGTACAGATTTGCTAAGGCCTAAGGGCATCTGGCATTGCGACCAGGGCCACCATAGTAGAAGTAGTTGCCCCAAACATTGTTGACACCGCCCTGGATGTCATAGCAGCTGGGGTGGTCGGCCAGCATCCGGAAATTGGAGAGAGGGACCAAGTTGTTGTCCCAGTCCACCACCTGCAAATTCCTGAAGTACGACGCCTTGCCGAATCCTTCTCCGGCGAAGTGGCCGCTACCCATTTGTGTTGATGTGTGGAAGCCAGACACCCGCCCATTGACTATCTCCCCTCCAAACTGCACCATGCTGGCATGCCTAGCTAGGTGACTAAAGAGGAAGGATGGCCAGTAGCCCACAAGCAGCCCGGAGCCAAACTCTAGCCACCAGTGCCCATGCTTCGGGTCCTGTGTCACGTGTGTTTTGTAATTTGTTTAATCAAACCATGAACCAACAATGTAATTAAGCATCAAAATCAGTGTTTGCCAGACTAACTTAGATGCTTCTTGTTTTCTTAATCCTTAATCTTAATGATCAAGAGATGCAATGCTAGTTTAATTAGTGGGTTTTCTTTATTATTATTAGCTGTTAGTGGGAGCTACAGGGATTTGGGGTGTTGACGAAGAAGAAAAAAAGAAAGGTGGGATCCAATTCCAATCCACCATTAAAGCTTTGTGAAAGACTCAGAAAGTGGCGTTCTTCGTTTTCTCCACTCCTCGGTGTCTATTGTCGGCGTACTGAACGTTTGCTTGGTGGGAAACCACGTTGAACAGTGCAAGTTGGCACCTCAAAAAAGATCACCGTCACCTCCTCCACTTCCCAAGGCTACCCAAAAACTCATCACTTCCTTCTTTGCCTTTTTAGGTTAAAACCCATCTGACATTAATTATGCTTATCTCAAACTATAAGACTCGAGACGCTCCATTTGAAAGTAAAGTAGCAGTGAAGTGTCTTGAATACCTTCCAAACCAAGAGACTGATGTCAAACTGGCCACCGTTAAGACGGGAAGTGGGGGAGATGGCAGCTCCAATTGCGATCCTGTTGTTGGTCTGCACGAAACCCGAGCAAAGCAGGTTGTAGCATCCCGTTGCTTGATACGCATCCGTCTGTGTCCATTAAAATTATAACCTAGGCATTAGATACTAATTACTCTAGCCGTATCTCTCTACTCTTATGCATGTATATGAGTACTATACTAGTCATTCTGCGCTAGCTAGTGGCTAAAAACTTGAAACGTAGACACCGGTACTGTTTGGTGTAAGAAAAGAGTGTCTACCTACCGTCCAGTAGGTGAAGAACCTAGGATAGTTATCTCCATACAGCTCCGGACTTACCTATTTAAGATAACACAGAGAGAGTCACAACCCAGCAGCAAACCAAGAAGTTGATTAAGAACAAGGCTAGTAACACTGTAACAGTATCAAACTACGAGATGAGACGAATATTTGAAAAGGTGTGAAGGGGACTGTAACGTGCCTGCCAACCGGCTTCAATGGTGTTGAGGTCGTCGCCAAAGTTGCCCGAGATGACCCACATCTGGGACAAGCTAAATTCATTGGGGTCGCTAACATGGGGTGCCCACACATTCAAGCTGGCCTTCGCCCCATAGTACTGATCTCCCATTAAATACCCAACTGCATGCTGCTCATCGTTCACATACCATGGCAACATCAGAACATTAACGTGAAAACTACTTGTAACGAATACGATGCAGGTGCATTTAGGAGTTTGGACTCTCTACATGAGCTAGCTAGCGTATCTTTTTAGGAATGTCTCCCAATAGTCCATGGTACATTTGCATTTGCTTGACGACACAAACATTAAGCTCTGAAAGGAATTGGACAGTGCCCGGGCATTACCCCGTTAGCTCTACTTCGAGGTCTCTGCTCAAAAACAGAGAATCATATGTCGATTCCTTTGACTACCAACATATTCTAGTCTAGAACCCCATTAATTAAATTTTCACAACAACTAAGCTCGAAAAAGTGTTGCTCTGTTTACCCGTATTCCAGAAAATATTGAAGTTTGTTTGGTCTGGTTGGGGAAGGAACCATAGGTCATGGTGGGAGAATCTGATGACCAGCAGTATATCTTTCAAAATAAAAGGATCGGTAGTACTAGTACAGATAGATACAAACCTCATGGCCACTGCCGGTAGAGTCTCGTCGGGCGCGTCTGAGAGCTCGAACAGCTGGCCTTCTACCTTTCCTTCCAAATCTCCTGTACGAGCTTGCTCTCAGGAAGTCCTTCTCTGTGGTTCTTCTGATTGGGATTGATCCTTCTGGGCAGGCTTCCCCTCCAATTGACCAGAGCTGGTAGCTCTCCTGCATGGAATCCGACCGGTTGTGGCCTTTGGGTCTCTCCGGTGGATCCTGAAACAGTATCGTCACTGGTCAGTCCACTCTGAGCTGGGACAGGACAGACAGACATTAATGATAGCTCACTAGCGTACGTACCAGTGGCATCTGTCCTACCATGCTCGGATGATCAAAGGCTGGTTGGTGATGTGATAATACACAATCTATCAGATCGCCGTCAGGGCTCTGTTGATGTTCATCCAATGATCATAATCGGGGAACATTAATTAATTTTAAAACTGAACAGCAGCTAGCAAGAGAGAGACAGAGAGACGAGTTTGCCTGGATGGTTTTGAGAGAAGGCTTGTTGATCTTCTTGAGACGGCCCCGAATCCATCTGAGTTTCTTCGAGTGGGCAGCGGGGTGGAACGTCTCGTTGGCGGTAAGGTGGTGGTTGGGCTGGGAGGAAGCATGGGCGACGACATTGGGTAGGAGGACGAGAAGGAAAGAAAGATAAACGGGAATGATTGGGAAGACTTTTTAAAAGAGGGGGAAGAAGAAGCAGCCATGTTGTAAGAGGGTGCTCGTCCTGTTTTTTCTGCTGCAGCCGCTTGTGCTTGTTCTGTACATTGGGGTTGTCTTCTTCTGCCTTCATACCCCCTCCAACCGCCATATATTCCTTGTTTTTGTCCATGAATCGCCATTGCCAAGCACATCCATCCAAGTGAAGATGCAGCATTCAAAGGATCCACTTTACCAAACACAACACAACTCTTCCTTCCTCTCTCTCTCGCCCTCTCTATCTCTCTCTCTCTCACTCTGGTATGAGAAGAAGAGGAACTCTTCTTTATCTGGTGCACGAGCCGAATAAACAAGCAAGGGAGGCTAATGGGTTTTTGTATTAACTACAAGTTTTCCCATCCGGCCATGTAAACGACGCACCAAGCTTGTGTTTTCACTGGTCTAGAGAGAGAAAAAGAGATCTCACTCCTCAGTCTCCAACACAAGCCTTCCTCCTCCCCATTCCCCAGCTTTAGCTTTCTTTAGATTTTTTATCAGACGTTGAGGATATTGGACTGTAAGGGAAGTGGGTCCTTATTTTTTTTGCGACAGGTTAGATACGCACTTGTCACTAATTACTATCTGTTCCTGTTACTCTTATAGGGGAGTTAAGGAATTACATCTCATTCTGGTCACTGACCTTCTTTAGTTGTCTACCACCACCCTTTCTCTTCTCCCCAGATGTTCCCTCTGTCCATAATCATCTAAATCAAGTTTTAAATACCAAAAGCTAAAAAAAGCTGTTAAATATGTTTGTAAAAATTGGGTTACTCTCCTACTCTTTTGCCTTAAAGTTTTTTAACCCAAATTAGAGCCTACAAATACAAGTTTCTGTACATTCTCACCGTTAGAACTGTCACTCGACCTCATCCATGCTAGCTCAGCACGCTTCACAGACAATGACACCATTGGACCAGCACAATCCTTCCCTCAAGTTGGCAATAGCCAGATGCTAATTTCAAGTTTCAACTAAATTGTCTGGGAATATTTTAGTCGGCGTTGCTGATATTTGAGTGTAGTACTGTGCGTAGTATTGTGTTAGCTAGGTACTAAAGCTGCATATATAATTGTTAATGGTTGTCATGAGTATAAGATAAGCGTGGGGAGCCAAGATGATGACTTGGAAGGGTGGGGGCAAAGGTACATTTCTTCTCTGTGCTGCTTTTTATGGGTGTCTGCAATTGATGCTTGCCACTTCCGCAACACTTTCTTGTTCTTCCCCTTTCTCAGGTTAAACAAAACCCGCTGGCCGTCACCTCCTCTAGTTTTAAAACAAGGAATATTGGCCCACACAAGAGGCCACTCTCGGAAACAAACAAGGAGCAACTGGATTACGATATCTTAGTGGAAGAGTAGCTCAAGCCTCAAAGTTGCTGAATGGAATAGATTCTAATGACCCAAATTCCAATCCAAGAATTCTCCTTCTCTATACATATATATGTTCCATCTCCTTTTCCTAATGCATCACGACCTCACAGAGGGTATTACAAGCTTATCTCCTTAATCAAACGAACGTTTATAATTAATGTACATTCTTTGGGCCAGAGTAGGAACTATAATGACTGATTGAAAGGAGCATGAAGAGAAATAATATAGAACAACATTTGATTCTGCCCCAGACCCAATAAAAAGCATTCTGCATAAAGCCTGCCATGCATGGCTGAGCTTTAAAGAAGCAGTAAGTACTAATCGCTTCAAGAGATAAGAATGTGAATAATTAAAAGAGAAACAAGAAAGTAGGCATTTGCAATTGCATGACAAAGAAGCAGCTTGAACATGATGTTTGTGATGGTCCCTTCTCTTTTTGACAAAGTAGATGGTTCTCATGCTTGCTTTTGGATTGACTTGATGTGATAAGTACTCCCTAAAAAGGATCATTAATAAGTAAAGGCAACTGTGTGTGAGGATTATCTCAAGAAGATAGATATTGTTAGCACATTTTATGTGGAGAGGGGTGAACCCACCATATCAATTATGAGATTAACATTAATTTAGTTTCAATTTGATCAAATATTATCATTTGATATTTCTATCATTAATGGAATTGAAATAACCATGAAACTGTGTATAAATTAAGAAAAACTCTTACTACAACTCGAGTGAAAAAGACATATTGTGTACAAAAAAAGGAAATAAGGTTGTGAAAAATAATTTTTTTCCCGGTAATCAAGTTTGGACTTGCGTGATGACTCTTGTAAATCAATTTATTCCGTTCCGAGACAAGTTTTATCTTATTTATATTTTATTATATAATTAATTTCTTCATTAGTATAATTATGAATATTTAGTATGCTCCAATAAATAGTCCATATTTTATTTCATCCAAAATCATAAATTTTTTAACAATTTTTGAAAGATTAGTTGTGATCTTATATTATGATATTTGATATCATAAACTGTGTTCAACAATGTTACTTAGATTTGAACATTGGTGCTTATCTTTTTTATAAGATAAATGTCGTTTATTTTAAGACAAAGACATGTGCATACTAGTTGATTTATACTTTGTGTTAAAATCAATATAAATACTAGTTGGTTTATACCTTGTATTAAAATCGACATAAACACAAAATGATTTCTAGTTTGTATTAAAATCAATTTTGTACATATTTTAATGCACCAATTTTCATCTTTGAAAGCAACTTAATGCAATTATATTCATCATTTATTTCAAGTATCCCAAAAATTAAATATTCATGCATTTTTTCATTTGATGACATGCATATATGAAGCAAAAGAATGAAATTTTTGTCATTTGTAATTGTTTAATGAGGATAAAGAAAAGATATCATTAGTATATAAGCATGAACATTTCAATATTATTTTTGATCTTTCATAGCCTTATATGTATAAAACTACACATATGGTGATTTGTAAATGAATTGTTCATTTAAAACTAATTAGATACAAGTAATAATAGTGCAAATCAATTTATAGATGTAAAATATAGCTTATATGTTGAGTTAAATTATTCATGATAAATGCCTAACTTAGTGTTTTGTATCTAACATAGACTTTAGTGTTTTGCAAGTTAGTACAAAATGAAATAATTTAGTTGAAATAGTTTTACTCACTATTAAGAGATTATTTCATTTTGATAAAAGATAATCTTGTTATTACTGTGAAACAATAAATTTTAATCTTATATACCAAACAAAATGATATCTTGAATGATATTGCTTTTGAGAGCATTATTCTAATGTAATTTTATGCTATCACACAAAATGTTTCATTTGTTGAGATATATATAGCTTTCAAAAAATAATATTTTGTGATAGTATTTGAGATGTTTAAGTTATCATTCATATTTGATGATGTGTTCGTTAAATCTTAAAATGATTTTGGATAATTTACATTCACTAACATAAAGAATAATATGTCAAATAAGATGAATGACTCTTTCACCGGCATTAGTCTCTACTACTTAAGTAGCATTAAGAGACAAGACATCAAAACTTAAAGTCTTGTATGTAGGCTCAATAAAAAAATAGAGATGAGACTATTTTTCAAGTCGATGTGGTTTCCCACAACCATAATCTTATATAACCAGACATAAGACTTAGAGATTTATATTAATCGTAATTATATTACTTGTCCCAAGTCAATTACCTGAGTGATAATTAGACTTAAATCTATTTAGTGTTGATAAAGGACATACACTCCATCTAAATTATATTCTATGTGAATATTTATCCATCATAACATATGATTCATATCAAGTGCATTGTGTTCGACCAAGATGATAGTTGGAGAATGATTATTACTTCTCCACTTAGTGAGATTCTTGAAGTAGAAATGCTTCTCAGCACCCTTAATTACTTTCAACTATATTTGAGATAAGAAAATAATGTTTCTTTCTTTAGTTGTTACCTATAACTTAATTATTCGGTGATAAGGGGCATGTTTAAAAAAATTATCATTTTGTTATCAAAAGTAATATGCGCGTAGGAAGACTATCATAAATTATATATAGCCGAGACTATTATAAAGTCTTTGTGATTGAACAATATAGATTAAAGTAGTGAAGTAAAATAGTTTAAGGGATATGTGATTTTTACTAATCGTTGGAGGTATAACGATTATATATATAAGGCACTATGTATCCTTAAGAGATGCATAATTTGAGCTTCATTATTTTTTTATTCTCACAGGAAAAACTTCTCATATAAAAATTATTTTTGAAACATTATCACGTATTTTCATGTGCGAGTAAGATATTTGATTTGATAACGCTTATAAATTGGTAACACACATTTGCCCCATTATTGTGAGTGGAAATGTTGGCGTATTTTATATGGTGACACCCATATGATATGAACATACCAAATTAATTATGAGATTAATATTAACTTAGTCTCAAATTAATTAAATATTATCTCCTGATATTTCTCTTATCAGCTTAATTGAGATAACAATGAAAATACCTATAAATTAGGAAAAACTCTCACTACAACTCGAGAGAAAAAGATAAACTGTGTTAATAGATTTTTCGTAGTGCAAGATAAGTTTTTTTATTTATATTTTATCATATATTTAATTTCTTCAGATTTAAACAAGATGTTGATTTATTCCAATCACTAGCTAGCCTAGTACGACTGTGTTAATCAAACTGCCAGACGCTGTATGAACTAAACCAAAGTTGTTTGTGGGTCTGCATATCTGAAGTTTCTTTGTTCAGAATCGAGCTGATTAGCTCATTTAATAGCGTCAGGAGCAACCTTTGAGCTGGCATGTCTAGCTCACCAATACTCAGCAATCTTGTGATCCATACAAATCATCGACCGAAAATTTCGGATTTGTTTGAACTTCGGAAGGAGTGGATCCAAGAAATTCACGTCAATGTCAAGTTGAATTGTGATTTCATTGTGCAATTTAACTTGATGGAGCTTTATAGCAAGAGGAAGAGTGGGCCAGTATCTCCTTGAGAGAAAATTCCATGCCAGTTTTCAAGTACCCAAAATGAATTAAAGATTCCTTCAGAGATCAGAGCTGGCAAGTTGGCACCTCACATCAGATTCAGAGAGCGCCATACACCAGCCGGACATGGTAGTTAATGGGAGAATTCAACACCCCACACTTGGTTTTGATTTGGAAGGTAGAAAGTGAAGAAACTATGCTAATTAAAACTGCTAGTTGAACCAGCATGCATGAATGATTGTTGAATTCGTTCGACAAGACCCATCTTATTTTTAAGGTGTCACGTATGGTGAAGGGAAGCTCGAGTTTCTTGACTGCGACCAAATCGTACAGTTGCAGTGGCTTTGCTCACAGAGGAAGAGCCAACATTGATCTTTTTGCTTTGCTTTCAAAGCTCCCATAGAAAAAAAGAAAAGAAAAAGAAAAGGTATGCATGCAAGAAAAGCCATGGCAAATAACAATAACAAGAGACATGAAAATCTGATCTGCAACATCTAATCATGCGTCATCCCCTCCATCTTATCAGAACTCCATTAGACCTTGAACACTCTCAAAGTCATGACAACGTGAAACTCGGTGAAAGGTTGGATGAAAAGAGGGGATGGTTGAAAGATCGAAAAAATAAAGGGGTCCCCAGAACATGAAAAGAATAGTCGAGCCAAATCATGGAATGAAGTGGAAGAGGTGTGGTAGGTTGCAGTGATTGGGATGATGGTGAATAAAGAGACAACCATGAACACAAGATGAGGCGGCCCTCCTTAACAGGCCCACTTTCTGTCCTTCATTTATACCTTTGTATTGTTCATCCTAGCTGGGCGTGGCCATGGAGCGATGGTGAAGTGCTACGAATCCATGATAGTGTCTGGAAGGAGCCGCACATATAATTGTCTGTATATACACTACCAGCTTAAAGTACAATATATATGTTTTAAGGGCTGAGCACAATTTTATTAACCGACCAAATGGATCGTCCCAAACCTAATTTAGAAGTTGGGTTTGATATTACTTCAGTTCATTTTGTAATTAGGTTAAAATCGAAAGAAAACAAAACTTAGTTTGATTCGTTCGGTTAGTTTTTAGTTGGAACTAAGGGTGGGCATTCGGTTGGCTCGGTTTAGATCCAACCAAATTGAATTAACCGAATTAAATTCGATGGCCATGTTTCAAAATCGAAACTAAACCAAATAACCTCCAAAACCGAACTGAACCAAATTGAAATATCTCGGTTCGGTTGATTCGTTAACCGAATAACCAAAATTTATAATAATTTAATGAACTATTATTTGTTTAATTATTTAATCAAATTTATATCATTATTTTTGTGAAGATAATTATTTAATAAGTAATTATAAATACATATCATATTAAGCAAATAGAAATATCTCATAAAACTATTATAATTTTATGATAATTAATATAGAAATAAAAATTTTATAATATTTTTTAAAGAATTTACGTTATTTTGGTTCGAAATAACTGAAATAATCAATGACATTCGATTTTCATATGTGAACTGAAAAATTGAACCAAATTGCTTATTCGGTTTTGGTTAGGTTCGGTTTTCAGTTTTTACCGAAATATACTCACCCCTAATTGGAACGGATCAAACTAAATAAACTAATAGATCAAGAAGATTCAATTTGCATCATTTCTTTATTTTTCGTCTTTCTTTTAAGATCTTGTTTGGTTTGATAGATTATAAAAGAAAAAAAGATTAAAAAAGAAACGAAAATAAAAAGAAATTAATTTTCTTATCATTTTCTCCCGTATGTTTGGTTAGAAATGAAAACTTGTAAATCATCATTCTTACTTTCTATTATTTCCTTACATTTCTTGTAGGCAAATAGTTTGTGAAGAGGTTTTCCACGGAAAACATATTTTATTTCTTACTTTTTTTCAAGCCAAAAAAGGGAAAATGTGAGAAAAACATATACCTCTACTTATCATAATATATAACAAAAGTGTATACGATCATTATTTTGGTTTAATCTATTGAAGATGATGTCTATGTATTTGAAAGAAATGGAGGCTTGATACATTATCTTTCTAGCCAAGCGAAGCCTTATTTTCATATCATTTATATAACTTTCATGGTAACCAAGCGAAGCCTTATTTTCAACAATCACAAAAAATATAAGAAGCCATGTTAACTTGTTTGGCTTGTTCAGAACAACTCTAATTTTGTCATCATGACCATAAGGATTCAATCATCCACTTAAGTTCATCACTTATACAAAGCTTATGAGGAGCAAATAAAAGAAGAATTAGACTGCACTTCGCTGCAAATCAGGATGTGATACCAATGAAATCATAACTACATTCTATTTTCCCTTGAGAGCACTCTAGGAGTATCAACTAATACAATGTGCTCCAACAGCATGTAACATTACAGGTTACAATGAGTTGGAACTGACCATGACATAATTTTTAGTGAATATGAGAGACGAACTCACTGGATGCGGCATTTGCGAGCACTCAAATTTTGATAAAAATACAATGCGCAATGAATGACATGTCTGCTTGTACAACAATGGTGTTCCTAGAATGCTCCTTGCAATAGGGCCAGACTCTAAAAACGATTAATAAGAGAAAAAAGTTAAATTATTCGACCTATTTGTAATTTAGTATACTTGAAACGTTAAGATGGACTCAACAATAATATTAAGATGAACAAAGATGTGTGTGTTTGTGTCTATATATATATATATATATATATATATATATATATATATATATATATATTGTCGGACTCCGATAAATTACATCGGTTTCCTACCTTGTCACGGACGCCTTAAGCCTTAAATTCTCAAGCTGTCTAATTAGTTAGCTTTTGTTTTGCTTCATTTTTATTGACAAGTACTCCTCTTTATTGGGTTACATGCTCAAATTACTTTGTGAGCATATACACCATATAAAATAATCTCATGTACTAAAAAAACATTGAAATATATCGCATTTAAGTTCTGCATTTTCATATGAGGCTACATATTTTGACAGCAAATTAGATGTATTTACATATATATATATATATATATATATATATATATATATATATATATATATATATGGGGGGGGTATTTTCGTTGTGGGCCGTCGGATCGCAATCCGACAGCCGCGATCAATGAGCTGCCAGTGCGCTGCGTTTTTCAGCGCACGGTAAAGATTTCGTGTATATATATATATATATATATATATATATATATATATATATATATATATATATATATATATATAGAACATGTTCTTATTTGATGAACATGTTCATATTTTGGGCATTATCCAAGAGCTTCAACAAATCTCTAAAAAATAAGAACATAGAAACACAATTACCAACGACTAAAAGATAAACTTAGTCATCTTGCATCTAGGCTCACTCTTTTAACTAATGTTTATACATTATCGATCTCAAACTCGGGGAGAGTTGGCGCCAATAAGGACATCAGACTATAAAAACACTTCTCTAAATTTGTAATTAATCAAATGTATGGCAGAAGTAAAAGAAGAAGAAGAATCTGTCGATCATCTCCTACAAATCAAGATAGAAGTATACTTTAATTATAGTTTTACAAGTACTAATTCCCGGCATGAACAGTGCAATAACGCCAAAGTATATTTCTTAAGTTGGGAAAAATTAAGGTATATGAGCTACACTTCTATTAGACATTGTCGACTTCAAACTCAGGATTCATATGTACGGGAAGTAGAGTAAATGAATAGGTGGGTGACAAATATTTATTTTTTTCAGACACCAATGTGACCAACTTTTGCATTTTTAAAAATGTAATAGTTTTAAAGTATTTTAAAATTATTTTTTGTTACGATTACTTTGATAATTAAGATGAAGGGGTTAAAGCGATTAGGTTGATTTGAAAATTTGTAAATAATTTAATCATTTATTTTTATATTTGTCGATGTGGATTCTACGTAATGGGACCTACTAAATTGCCCCAGATAAAAACTATAGCCACTCCGAAAACTCTAGAATATAACAGCCCGGCCCATTTACACATACAAACCAGCCCATCTTACCTGACAAAGCGGGAAGTCCGGCCCACTCCACTCCGGGCCTCCGGCCACTAGCCCCCATCGGACCGGCGACAATGGTCGCCGGCGTCGTCGTCATCGAGTCGCCGTCATACGCTCTTGTTCACTGCAATTCAAACTCCGGCACCAGACTCTATAGACACACGAGAAAACTCTTTTCCGGCCATTTTCATCGGCAAAAAAGGCTATGGTACAAGGCTTTCAAAGGTGCCTCCTTTGCCGATCTTTTATTCTTGTCTTGGAGATCATGTTAATTTTTTTTGCATTCTATCTCTTTGAAATTTGCAAAATATATCGTATTTGGTTGAATGCGTTTTTTTTTTTTTTTTGCTATGTTCTACGAAAAAGTAGTTACTTGAATCGTGTGGGAAACTCTATATTGCTTGTTGCTCGAGACTCCTTTGTTGAACTCCATAGTTCAGTTGCTTGTTGCTCGAGACTCCTTTGTTGAACTCCATAGTTCAGCCTTGAGCAGGAATTGCCATATCTTGTAATGCCATGATTATATTAATTGACGATGTTACGTTTGTGAGTTTAACATGGTCTTTTTCTAATTTATCTTGTAATATGTATGTAACATAACACATTATCAAATGAGAAGAATCTATTGAGCTGAAGAGTTTTTTTGAGAGTTACTGTACAAGTTTGGCCATAAAGTGATAACTGTATGTGATCGTTTCCTGACAAAATGTTGTGGTCTGCATAAGACGGAGCAATTAGACTAACTAACTAACAAGTGTTTCTCTTGTGGAGGCGCCCCATTCAAGTGGGTTTGCATGAAACAAAAAATGTCCTTTTTCGCTTATATTCTGGACCCTCCCATTTCAACTGTGTCATTCAATCTCCTTCAAGTTAGTTTAACTATTCTTGCGTTGATTGGACAATTCTTGTTTTGACATGCCTTGTCCCTGATTCGGGCCCTTTTCATTCGAGTACTACTTATTGTGTCTTGCTCTATACATCTGCCGATTTGGCTTCTTGTGCCGTCATTAGAGAGCTATATATATATATTTAAAGAAGCATTGAGGATTAGTATAATCTCAACGCATCCTCAATGCAGGTGATTTTGACGGCATTCTATTGCCTCACAGTCCAATAAAACTATCCTTTCCTATTTAGTTGAGACGGTGGTGTAGCCTAACATTGAGGGATCTGAAACTATGACTGTAAAACGCCTTATGGTTTGAAGGATTGAAAATAACTTGAGGCCGGTTGATGGCCCGATTGTACAGCCATCGGTTAAGACTTTGAAATCCTGGACAAATTCTTTGATGAAAATCCATTGTTTCCTGTATAAGGCGTGATAGAATTCATGAAACGGGTTTGAGTAAACTGCGCCGATCTAGTGACCGGGGATCAGGGTTGTTGCTCATTTAGAATGCTAGGCTGGTGGTACATGGAGCTCTAATCCAGTAAGACTTTTAATACCTTCATCAACCTTTCCACCTACGTCCATTGTTGAAGATCAGGTCGTTGCGTCCCGTGATAAAAGATGCTTATAATCTTATCTGAGGCAAGAAGCTGTACCTGGCATTGTATGTACAAATGGAATTGTTCTTCATTTTTTTTGAGAAAAAAAAATTGAAAATATCCACGCACAATGATCTAATAATATTTACCCATAGCTCTACACATGCATGGAAGCAGGTCGACAGAAGGGTTGGTTGGCTATGATCAAGGCTGACCTCAAGAAGCAAACTGCCCTGTGCATTACAGGTAATTGAATGGGGCGAGTTTAGCTATTGCCTTATTGGATGGAGAGTGGTGGGCATCCCATGAGCTTCTCAAATCCCGTCTGAGCATTTGCTAAAAAACAAAGATGGACGTGTTCGGTCTCCTATTTTGCTGCCCTGTCTTCGCTGGCGCGAATGCTGGAATAACGAAGATATTTCCCAAGAAAGGCTCATTAATGAGTAGCACAAGGATATACAAAGGGGAGGTGGCGTTGGTGGTGGAGAACAAGCATCTATCTCCCCGACCATGGCTTCTTCCCATCAATGGCGTCTCACTCTGACCTCCTGGGCCCTCCTAATGGCGGCCATCCTCCTCTCCATCTCCACCACTGCGCATGCCTCCTCCTCCCCATGGCCACTTCAAGCTGCACCGGCCAAAGAAAGGCTTGCCTGGTCTCCGGATGTGCAAGTACACCAGGTACCCTGCATTGTGCGTCTCCTTGGCCAAATCTGTGGGCAGCGGAGGTAGAGCTCCGACGCTGTCGAGCTTGACCAGGGCCTCCATCAGGGCCGGCATTGCCCGGACGAGGCACGCCAAGGTCCTCACCAGCTACGGCCTCAGCTCCAAGTCGTCGGACCCCATGTTGCGTGCTAACTTCAGGGTGTGCCAGGAGATGTACGACGACGCCATTGACAACCTCAACAAGTCCATCGTCAACCTCAAGACCCGCTCCCTGGATGACCTTAAGATCAACCTCTCCGCCGTCATCACCGACTACACCACCTGCGAGGACGGGTTCACGGAGAATCCAGGTGGGAGGTCACCCCTTGCCAAGGTGAACCGTGCGCTCCACCAGCTCACCAGCAACACCTTGGCTCTTGCCACTAAACTTCCTCGCTATTAATTAATATATTTGTGGAAGAAACGAGCTTAGGGAGGGAGGAAGCATAATAATATAGAACATGGCTGGTCTTGCATGGTTCTTGATGTTGTTGTTTGTAGAGGAAACTAGTATTATGGTTCTGGGTACTGGCCTTAATCTGTTCTTTTTTGAGTTGTTAATGGCCGACCATCCGACCATCAAAACCACTTTCATTGTTGAGTTTATTCAGAAAGCTTGTTAATTACCATATTGTTGGTCCTGTCTTACTCCTTTATCTTTGGTGTCGTTGCTACAAAAGATGACGCTCTAAGCTCCTACCGATGTATCTGATCTGTGCTGTTCCATTTATACTCATTCTAGGATCGCTTGCAAGTTTAAGCTTTCAGTCCATTCAATTGTTTGTTAGATCGTCAAGTAAGATATATTCCTGTCTCTTCGAAGGAATCGATGAAATAAAAGTGAGATACATTCCTGCACTTTTTCATTTAGAAAGGTACAATGCAAGGAAGCAATCTGATTATTGATTCGCTCTGTCTTCGTACTACATCTTTCTAAATGCTGAGTATACGATGCAACGTCAATCGGGTTGTATGCTAAACTTGCATGTTATCTTGGATAACTGCAAGTTCAACCTCTTAAGTTTATAATTGCTTCATGAACAAAAAAATTACTGGGACACATGCTTGGCAATCGAACTTCAACATACATAAATTAATCATTGGAGAATTAGAGGTCAGACCAGTAATCTGTATTTTCCGCACTACAATCCAAAAGGATTCAAGACTGTGACAATGAAGATGTATAAGGAGGACTACTTTTCTTTTTGTTTAGAATAAGGATGGCTTGGTCAGGTGAAGCATAGCATATTTTCGTATCCTTTCCCCATGAGACAAGCAACGCCCACATGAGCTTTTTATGTTTGTCTCTGGAGCAGCTATCAGAAGGCAATGTCCATCGTCTAAACCTTCACCAGCTATAAATTCTCGACACCATCCTCTATCGATCAACTACATTCATTCCTAGCATATTTGGTGAAAATATTGTTGACATCGACGAAGGTGTACGCGCAAATTGAAACCTGCATGCCTCAATGTTGTATTAAAACCTCTCCAAGAGTGCTCCTACTACTCCAAAGTTGACACACTGTGTGATCCTTGGCAATAACAACTTGGGAGCAGTTATTCCTGGTAAGTCTGTTGGTTGTTATTCATCATCATATTCTCTGTTTTTTTTTCTGAGGATTTTAACTTGTTTGCTTTATTCTGGGAACTTGGGTCGCATGCAGTTTAATTTTGACGATGATTTTTTATTTTTATATGATACTTCTCCGTGTATAGTCCTCTTACTCATGTTAACATGTGCATGGTTTATGCTTTTATCTCTTGACAATGTAACCAGGTATAATAGCTTAGTGCTGATATAAAAGAGTGCATTGTTTAAGAAAATATGTCTGCGTGTCCATGAATTTAGAACTCTTTATTCAGAGTTTCTGTTTACTATTTCCAAACCTCGAATATTAGATCCTTGGGTAAATGTCTTTCGCCAACATTGACACCACGACAATCTTTAGCGTGATGCAAGTACATTGCTTAATATCAGTGGAAACTAATGGGCAGGGAATATTGCCCATTTACAGTGAGCTCAAAGTTTATGTTTATAGATATACCTTTACTAATGTCGCCATTTAGGTTTGATTGAAAACTCTTCGAATCACATCTCTTTCAATTGGCAACTTAACCATGTAGCCATAACTTTTGCTACAACTTGGCATACTGCATTTGGAGCTTCTAAATTTAGGGTTTTTCTAATTTAGCTTTTTACTAGAAACTAACTTAAGATATCATCTGCTTTTGAACTTAACTTACCGTGTTTAAGAGATAGAATTGAAGATTATGCATGCCTTGAATTATTTTAAATCCTGTGATAGGAATGACAGAGTATTTCATATGTTGTAGACTTCAATTCTGGAGAGTAGATTCCTGAACGCAAAACATGAGTAACACTGTTGGACATGGCTTTCTCAATGGGGCCCTTGCTAATGTTGTCGAAAATTTGAACAAAAGCCATCCATTAGCATCTATGTCCTGCAATTCAAGAAAGAATCAGCTTCAGAGCCCTGTTTTATCCTCCAAATTTCATGGAGATCAACTGAATGTTCATTATAAATCATTGCGTAAAGCACGGCGAAAGGGCACATTTGCCACCACAGCTGCATTGGCTCCTAGTCCAGGATCTGAGGTTATTCTTTCTGAATTTAAGAAACTTGGACATGTGTGTGTTATATTCATGCTTAATTAAATGAGGTCTGGAGTTGAAATAGCTATAAATCACTTCATCTATAAGCTTGTTTGAGTTGAAATTGGTAGCTATATATATCATTTCTAGTTTGGTGCTTCTAGTTAAATTATGTTCTGAACATATTTGTGCTGATAAAAGTTAAGAACATTAACCTACATCAATTCTTACCAATGTATGTTTTCTTTGTTCTGTACATTGATTTCTGCATCCAATCAGAATGCTAAAAAATCCAAGTTTGAAGAAAAGTCGGAAGTACAGGTACGATTACAATTGAAATTGAATGTACTCTTTGGCAAGGAGTTGAATATATAGTAAGAACAAGTAACTTTACACTTGCGTGTCTGGACAGGTGATTGTGAGCTCTCCTCGCTCTGTAACAAACGTACTAATTCAGATCACCAATATAGATCGTCCTTTACTTCTTCACTGGGGTGCAATTCAAGATGAAGAGAAGTAATAATCATCTATCTTTAAAGGTTCCAATTTCATGCTCTTAAGTTAGTTTATGAACTACTGTGCCTGCTTTTGTTGCAGAAACTGGTCAATTCCTTTACGCCGTCCTGATGGAACAAAGGTTTACAAGAACAAAGCTCTAAGAACTCCATTCAAAAAAGTAAGTGGCAAAAATACATATCAAATTATTTACTCTATCGTTTTTCCCTGCTGTTTTTTTTTAATATTATATTTTATCTTTAAGCAGGCAGGATCGAACCTGCTAGTGAATCTTGAGGTTGATGATCCTCGAATAGAAGCCATAGAATTTCTTATGTTTGACGAGCGAGAAAATAGATGGTTAGATTTTTTTCCATTGAACTGCATTTGTTTTTTTGTGCAACTTGATTTTTAAAGATGGATAGGAAATATAATTTATGTTTTTGAGCAGGTTCAAGGACAATGGCCAAAATTTTCGTGTTCAGTTACCCAAGAAGGATAAAGCAGTTTCTCAGCTTTCAATTCCACCAACTGTTTCTGTTCCTGAAGAACTTGTACAAATTCAGGCATCTTTGAATAGGGAAACAAACGGAAAACAGTTGTATACTCTAGAGCAAGAGAAGGCAAGTGTATGACACATTTCTACTTCTTTCATGCAACTATTTTTATAGTAAGATTTGTTGGCTTATATATATTAAATTGTTTAACAGCTTCAATATGAAGCTGCTAGAATGGAATTATTGGAGGAACTAGCAAAGGGAACTTCAGTAGACGAACTTTGGGATAGATTGAAGAAGAAGAAAGAGATGCCTCCAAAAGACTCTCTGTCTGTTGACAAAAAGATACCGGATGATCTGGTGAAAACACAAGCATATATACGGTGGGAAAAAGCCGGAAAACCAAATTATTCTCAAGATGAACAACTGGTAATACTTGTAATGGATAAGATTTCTGCTTTTCATGTCAGCTTAGATATGTTAAACTTGCTTGTCTTGCATCTGGATGCTATTTGTTTTCATTATTCACGGGTTTATTCTTTTGGAAGAGAGAGCTCGAAGAGGCACGAAAAGAGCTACAAGTTGAATTAGATAAGGGTGTCACCGTTGATGAGATTAGGAAGAAAGTGACCAAAGGAGAAGTTCAAGCCAAGGTGGTTATAAAACCTTTTGTTCCCGAAAGGATTCAGCGGAAGGACCGGGATGTAACACAACTTCTCAATAAACCTGAACCTGGTTTTAGAAGTATTCTTATTGAACAAGGAACACTCACAGCACTTGAGAAGTGGTCAAGAGACAAGGAAGGGCAGGACGGTGTTAAATTTATTAACAAGAAACTCTTTAAGACTGGAGATCATAGAGTTCTGGTTAGAAGCATCAAAATTCTTAGTTACTTGGCTTGCTTTCTTTTATGGAGTTCTTAAGTTTCCTCCTTGCTATTTCCTTTGTTAAGGTACTAGTCACCAACCGTGGTGGTAAAATAAAAGTTCATGTGGCTACTGATACAAGTGCTCCTCTCACTCTTCATTGGGGTTTGTCAAAAGGATCTGGAGAATGGATAGTAAGCTAGACCAAATCCATCAATATTCTTTTTCTAAATCTTGGACGTATTTTTATTTTCTTGATAGTTATTTTTACCTTCCATAGTAAAAATTTAATTTAGTGTTATGCATTTCCAGAAACCATCACCTGGTGCACTGCCTCCAAATTCAGTTTTAGTGGAGAAGGCTTGTCAGACACATTTTGTGAAGAGCTCGAAGGATCCTTTGAATCAGGTAACTTGAGAAATTCTACATCTATGAAAGGGATTTCAGATTCTTATGATAGTTTACTATCTTTGCTCTCTAGGTGCAATCGGTGGAGATTGAAGTTGACGAAGGTGATTATGTTGGACTTCCTTTTGTCCTCCTTTCAGATGGGCAATGGATAAAAAACTATGAAGCTGATTTCTATGTTGAGTTACGCAGCCGACCTAGGAAAACCAGAAAGGTCTGGGCCAATAATTCTTTGTAGATTTAACTGATGTATGTAAGATTCATATTTGCAGTTATTGAAGTCATGGTTTATCATAATTCATTTTGTTTTTGTTTTAGTCATTAACAAGTGATCTTTCATTTTGTCATAATACTTAATAAATTACAATTTTTTTTCATGCATAAATCCTAGGTTTAAGTTATTCTCCTTCATTATGTAGGACCCTGGTGATGGAAAAGGTACAGCGAAGGCGTTACTAGATAAAATTGCAGAATTGGAAAGTGAAGCTGCGAGGTCGTTCATGCATAGGTCAGATGTTAGGAAGAAGCAACATGGTTGCTTTGTTTAATGCAGTTTGGTTCAACAAGTTGGAATATATTTAATTAGTAGATTACTACCTTGGCATTATTGTGGAAAGCACACGAACTGATTAATACTTCTGTTTTGTAGGTTTAAAATTGCAGCAGACTTGATAGAAGAGGGCAGAGATCCTGATGGTTTGGATCTAGCGGGAATACTTGTGTGGATGAGGTTTATGGCAACAAGACAATTAACTTGGAACAAAAATTACAATGTGAAGCCACGGTAATACTATTTTCTACTATTTAGTTTAGTTTGCTTGGTGCAATATCTTCAATAATCTACTCTAGTATACCCTGAACATTCTTCTTGTTCAAGTAATTGTAATTCAATTTTTGTATGTATGAACCAAACCATTCCCAGTGAGATCAGCAAAGCCCAGGATAGATTGACAGATCTGCTTCAGAATCTATATATGGATTTTCCTCAATATCGGGAAATTGTCCGCTTGATCATGGCCACTGTTGGCCGTGGAGGCGAAGGTGATGTAGGCCAACGCATTCGAGATGAAATATTAGTGATACAGGTTACTTTCTTCATCATCATCAATCATCATTCATCAAAACCTCAAATGATCGAAAGTAATCTTATTATACTATTTGGTTTTTTCTTCTTTTCAGAGGAAGAATAATTGCAAGGGCGGAATGATGGAAGAATGGCATCAAAAGCTGCACAACAACACCAGTCCTGATGATGTTGTAATATGCCAGGTGCTTGCCATTGTCAATTGATTTAACCGAGTGATGAAAATTGTACACCCCCTTACAATGATACCTCCGCCCAGGCACTAATTGATTACATCAGAAGTTATTTCGATGTTGATGCTTACTGGAATACCTTGAAATCAAATGGTATTACCAGAGAACGACTGTTAAGCTATGATCGAGCAATTCGTTCAGAACCGAGTTTCCGCAGAGATCAGAAGGAGGGGCTATTGTGTGACCTCGAAAACTATTTGAGAACATTAAAGGCACTTCCAAGTTCCACGTTTGCTTTCCTTTCAATTTTTTGACAAAGTCTCCAACATTAACTAGTTCTCTTTGAATGGTTGTTGCAGGCAGTTCACTCCGGCACCGATCTTCGGTCTGCAATTGCAACTTGCCTAGGCTATAGGTTGGAGGTAATTTGCCATACCTTCTTGCACTACTACTAGCACGAAATCAAAGATAGACCTATATGCTGCAACTTCTTGACTTTTTTCCAGGGTCAGGGATTCATGGTTGGGGTTCAAAGAAATCCAGTTCCAGGCCTACCTTCTGGATTTCCAGTAAGTTGTTTCGTTGCCATTTAGAATGCAATGTACAATCAAGGTGTTGCTGGTTTAATAGTTCTATTGTCCTACCAATCTTTTGTGCAGGAGCTTCTACATTTTATCATGCAACATGTGGAAGACAAGAACATAGAACCTCTACTAGAGGCATGTTTTAAGAAAATATTGATTTAGCCACATTCAATTGATTTGCTTCTTGTTATGGAGAGCTTATAAAAGTCAAGAATTAATGCAGGGTTTGCTGGAAGCTCGCTCTCAACTGCGACCTTTGCTTAACAAGCCTCATGATCGTCTGAAAGACCTAATATTTTTGGATATTTCTCTTGACTCGACGGTTAGGACAGCCATTGAAAGGGGCTACGAGGAGCTTAATAGTTCTGGACCAGAGGTGCATTAATTTGTTATCCCCTTTTTTTAACAATAATGTGGTTAATTCTATTCTCTATGACATGATATTTGTACAAATTAATCTATAATACACATTCTTATACCTTATTTCGTGGACTGTTGCAGAAGATCATAAAATATATAACTTTAGTTCTTGAAAATCTAGCACTTTCATCAGTTGAAAATGAGGAGCTCGTCTATTGTTTGAAGGTAGGCTTTCAGCATTGTATGCAGCACCAGTGCATTGTAAACAATGCTGTCCTAACATAAATTTCTAAGCATATATCTATCCTGTGCTGACCTTTGTCTTCCTGCAAAGGGATGGGATCAAGCCTTAAACATGATCAGAGATAAAAACGATGACTGGGCATTGTATGCAAAATCTGTACTTGATAGGACTCACCTTGCTCTTGCCGACATAGCAGAAGGCTACCAAAAGCTTTTGCAGCCTTCAGCAGATTACCTTGGATCACTTCTTGGCATCGAAGAGAAGGCGGTATATGTTTTGCATGCTGCAATTAGAACTGTCTTTGTGTTAGTCTCAAACAGGCTGCTGATATTACGTTGGCATAAAATTCCATGCAGATAAATACTTTCACTGAAGAAATCATTCGTGGTGGATCAGCTGCTTCTTTGTCCACTCTAATCAATCGCCTTGATCCAATACTTCGACAAGCAGCTAATCTTGGCAGGTTGGTTATTATTTTGGTGGTGTAACTTCCCATACTAAAAGAGTAAATACTGAAATATGGAAAACAGTTAAGTCTTCTTCTAACTTTTTCTTTACTTTTTCACAAATACAATTAAATAAGAAGAAAACGGACTACAACTAAAATTTTCATCTACCTAAACTAAAAATGCTTCTCATTTTTCCTCAAAAAAACAATCTCTCATTGAAAAAAAAAATTTTTTTTGGGTCGCAATGCGTACCCACTAAAACAATTTGGTTTGTGGAGTAGTTGGCAAGTCATCAGCCCCGGTGATGCTTCTGGATATGTGGATGTAGCAGAAGATTTGCTTTCTGTTCAAAATAAAAAATATGAACGTCCAACAATTTTAGTGGTAACAAATGTCAAAGGTGAAGAGGAAATTCCAGATGATGTTGTTGCCGTGTTGACCCCGGGCACACCTGATGTTCTATCTCATGTTTCAGTTCGAGCAAGGAATAGTAAGGTATCATTTTAGATAGAAGATGCTGTACGTGTTCATAAGACATTATTATGTTTCATTGTTAAATGCTGACTTCGAATGCAACAGGTTTGTTTTGCTACGTGCTTTGATCCAAACATTTTGGCTGATCTTCAAGCAAAGAAAGGCAAACCATTAACGCTAAATGTTATGTCTACAAATGTGAAATATAGGTACTGAAATGCCAGATGAGTAACAAGAGGATTTTTAATCTCAAGAATAAGAAACTTGCTTTATTTGGAAATTTTATCATTATTGATTTGGGGGTTTTATCATTAGTAATTACCTTTTGGCTTTCAAACTTTAGTTTCCATCCACATTTTGCATAGTACCTAGAGTTTTTGCTGATTTTTCATAAATTTTGTTCTTAGCATTTCCAAGTTCCTCTCTTTTTCCCTTTATATCCTTTGAAAGTGCCAATTCCAACGCTCTTGCTCTTATACTCCTGCCTTACTTCTTTCACCTTGAGTTATTTCTTGTGTCATATTGTTTTTCAAACTTTTGTTTGCAGCCAATGGTTTCTTCTTTGTCCACTTTTTCAATCTTGTCAATTTCCATGTATTTCTACAGGGAGACTGATGAGTCTTTGACAAAGAAACAACCAGTCCCCGAGGTGTCAGTCAAAAAGCCAACTAAACGAATTGCTGATAAGTATGCTATATCAAAAGGCGAGTTCAACTCTGAGACGGTGAGCATTATGTTTTGAATGATGAGCACCTATTTTCTTTGATGAATTTCTAACATACCCATCAAGAGAAGTAAAGAAATTTCTCTATAATCCCGTGATGTTAATTATTTAAAATTATTGAAAGTAAAATATCCCATATGCCTAGTCTCTTTCTACTCTTTGCTGAGTATGGAATCATTTTGTACTGAAATAGGTTGGAAAAAAGTCCCTGAACATTTTGGATCTTACAGAAAAGAAACTTCCTGGGATAGAAATTCCAAAATTTGTGGCCATTCCTTTTGGTGTTTTTGACAAGGTTCTTCAGGAGGAGAAAAACAAGGTAATTACACAAACCATAGTAACTGATATTCCTACTTTGAGACGAGTATGCGATGTGTTATTATACTATTATGAGTCATGTGAAATGTTTGTTTCTTGTCAGGTAGCTCAAATGAACAATTAAAATAATTTCTTTAATTAATAAGTTTCAAATTTCAATAGTTTTGTATTGTATTTAACATTAACCTGGCATGCAGGATGTCAACAATAAATTTCAGAGTTCAAAGGACAAGTTAAGTAAGGAACAGATTAATGTGCTCCCTGAAATTCGTCAATCAGTATTACAGCTTCAACTACCAGATGGATTGGTAAATGATATTACTGCTTCGAGCCTTCCAAACAATAGTTTTCATTACTTTGTTGATTGCGGGTAAAGAAAACTTTAACCCTTCTAAAATAGAATAGTTGGCCAGTGTGAGCCTACATTGCCATCTTGATTATTATCGATCTGGAACAACCGTTCCAGGAATTTGTCTTCTTTGCTTGGGGCATTGTTTTAATATCGAATACTTACAAGTGCTGCTTCAGATGAACGAGTTGAAGGGCAAAATGAAAGAAGAAGGCATGCAGTTGCCTGGTGATGAGGACGAGGAACAATGGAATCGTGCATGGATGGCCATAAAGAAGGTTAGGTTGTGAATTGCCTAATTGTTGTTTCAGAAATGCGAATTCCTAGAGCCGATTTGCAGATTTAATTTTTCACAAGATGTGTTTCAGAAGATCTCATTCTTGGATTTCTAGATATCTAGTCCATCTTGGGGCAATTTCGTCATTGTATAACAGCTGGAACTTTTAGTTTTTGCGACGATTATTTTGCTCGATCTTGTTTTAGCAGGAAGCCATTTAAACTTGATAACTGGAGTACAAAATCCTGATGCAACTATATAACTTGTACTGAAAAAATTACTCATTATTGGTCCAGGTTAAGTTTGTCTATTTGAGCTCTTAACGTTTTCATGTCTGCTCCAGGTATGGGCGTCTAAGTGGAATGAAAGAGCATATATTAGCTTCAGTAAAGCAAAATTCAAGGTTGAAAACAGTGAGGAAGCACTTGCTTATGATGATTTGTCCATGGCTGTTCTTGTGCAAGAAATGATAGATCCTGACTACGCATTTGTGATTCACACCACCAATCCATTCTCAAAGAGATTCATCCGAAATATATGCAGAGGTAATGCTGCTTAATTCAACTTTCCAAACTTATTACTTCTTTAATATAACTGTTGAAGTCCTTTCTCTTGCATCTGTAATTGAGATAAATTGTGATAAAACATTTGTAGGTAGTATTGGGACTGGGAGAAACCCTTGTAGGAGCATATCCTGGACGGGCTTTGAGCTTTGTATGCAGCAAGAAGAATCTCAACTCACCAAAGGCAAGTTTGTTAGTACCAATGTTGGACAGTATGTTGTGACAATATGTTTTATTTAATATTTACCTTGTCAATTTGACTTATACATCTTGTATGGGGTTTCCCAAAAAACTTTCACTCACTTGATATATTTAAGTTAGTGAAACTGTGAATCTAATTTACATTGTTAAAGTAGATTGACAATATAAATAGTATTTCACTGTTAATCTATTGTAAATGAGATTACACTTATTAGTGAGTTTAAGTTGTAAATCTCATGTGAATCTCTTCTATCCCTTATATTTTGGGCCCACAAATTTGTGAATCAAAGTTACATGGGTAGTAGACGCATAATCTGATTAACGACTTTGGAGTGTTTCTTGGGCTGGACTGTGAAGCGTATAAAAACTGTGTGAATACGATTCACAATTAAAAACTAATCTCACTAACCTGTTAATATAGGTTCATGGTTCAAATTTACAGGTGCACACATGAGAAGTTAATGTTTCCGTGAGGTTGTTTCTTCAGCGTTTCCTAATTTTTTTCCCCGACTTTTTCCAGGTGTTGGGTTACCCCAGTAAACCAACTAAACTCTTCATGAAAAAGCAGTCGCTCATTTTCAGATCAGATTCCATCGGAGAAGATTTACCAAATTATGCAGGAGCAGGATTATATGACAGGCTAGTTTTTTCTTTTTTAGTGTATTACTTGTTTTATCCAAATGTCAAGCAGCCGTCTAAGAGTTTGTCAAACTCGATATTTGGTGATTATAGATTTGATCAGTTCTACAACTGTAATGTACAGGACTGGATTTGTTATGAATGCAAGTACTAACAGTGTATAATATTACATACATCTTCAGTGTCCCCCTCTATGACCCAGAGAAGGTTGCAGTGGACTACTCAAAAGATCGGCTGATAGTTGACTGGAAATACAGGAACTCCATCCTTGCTAGCATAGCAAAGGCAGGGCAAGAGATTGAAGAAGTGCTTGGTCGGTCAGCTCAGGACATTGAGGGTGTGGTCAAGGACGGGAAAATATATGTGGTTCAGACCAGATCGCAGGTGTAAATTCAGGGCTATATACAAAGGTGAATCGCAATAAAGATAGGGGAGGAGAATAATCGGCAAAATGAGGGAGTCGTTGCCTGTGCAAGATGCTGCACCATATATATATATATATATATAGCCTTTCAAATGTTGGAATTCCTTGCTGTGTTGTATACATCTTTCTATTACTGCAGTAGTGTCTACTGGGTAATGGAAAAGAAGATTATATTGAAAGATAAAGGAAGAAAGATGTCACACATGGATTCTTTCTTCCTTTTTTAGCTTTTGATCCGTTCGTACTATAACTAATTACATCTCGTTTTGTCAAATTACTATCCAAGGTGAGCTATATATAAGCAATTGAAAGCAGCCACCCAGGAATTCCCTCCACATTCCAAAACGATAAATACCCCATCAATCCAATTCACGGGAGAAAAGGAATGAAAACAAGTAACCATTGAACTAAAATAATACTCCAACATTAAACATATGTATGTTCCAGAAATGGAGGCAAGTTAGTAATAGGTTAGATAATACCTTGTACCAAGCTACCAACAATGGGCATGCCTTCTCTTCCTGGGCTTCCCTCTCTGCCAGCCTGCTCGTTTAATCAAGGCGGATCCGTCGTTGCAGCTCCTGGTAGAAGCCCCACCAATGGTAGCAAGCTTGGCATCCTCGACACGGGCGTTAGATTGGAGAAGAGCAGAAGAAAAGCATCTTCTGCTCTGGAGGAGACATTGAAAATAGGTGATAGCCATCCTCGCGGCCATCCTGGCTAAAAGTCATTTTTAAAAATATTAATATCATATTTTTTAAATAATAATAATAATAATAATAATAATAATAATAATAACAACAACAACGCAGGACAGGAATAAAACGAAAGTCCCTTTTTATGTTTCCTTCGCAAATATTTAGGCTTAAAAAAAATCATCGTCTCTAAACACGTGGTCCATCCATGAGTGCAGGTGGAAAGACCGATGACCAATGTCCGTTAGTCCGGATATAGAACACAACTCTCCTCCCCAAATGTCTTCGTCTTTCTTCTTCCTTCTTCTTCTGCGTCCAATCTCCATGCTCTAGAAATTATCCATTTTTACATTTTCTTTTTCTTTTTGCACCCATCCACCTTGTTCGTCTTCTCCAAACAACTATATATACTTTATATATCTACGTATTTGTTTTGCTGGTCTGAGAGGTGGATTCATGGCGTTCTCCAGTGAAACCGCTGGGCTTGTGTTTAAGTGCCCTTCATGTCGACTCAAGTCCAAAGTAACCCACTTTCTTTCTTTCTTCTCCGCCTTCATTATTATTATTATTATTATTTTTAAAACCATGCTTTTGGGTGATTGGAGGTGTATAAAACAAGAATCTCTTGCTTTTAAGGCTTCTTAGGCTTTGCAATAAGCCTAATAAGCCATTTTCTTATTATAAAACAAGGATCTCTTGAGTAGTAGTAGTAGTAGTAGTAGATCGTAGACTGCTATTGCAGTTGTGACATCAATTGATACCAAGTCTGCCTAGATGTGTGATAAATTGTGACATCATATCTTAAGCTACTGGTGAAACCAAAATTTGAGATGAATATTGAGTCGTATATAAGCTACTGGTGAAATCAAATTTTGAGAGTCATATCGAATCATAAGCTACTGATGAATTCATGTATGTGTTTTCACTCATCTCATTGCATCAGTTAATATTTGTGCTGTTTTTTTATTTGCTTAATGCCTCTAACTCTCTTGTATGTTATTATCTAGACAAACCTGATGCTGCGACGGTTTAAAGGAAGGCGATGCCACGTGTGGCAGCCAAATAGTTTTGACGGTAGCTAAATCATTTCGCATCCTTTGTAGGTTGCTAAATGTTAATTGTAATCCATTTTCTTATGTTTAAAACTTTGCATTGTTCTAAAGCTACATAATTGCTGCTGCACCAGGCAATTATAGTCATTTACAGCGTAAGCCCCCACTTGTTCGACACATATATCCAAAAAAGCAACTGCTTCTCTTAGCTACTGCTGATGGTCGAGCACAATTTGAAGAAGATGGTATTGCTATATCAAATGTAGAAACCCTGAGTTTCCTTTCTGAAGAAAATGTCGATATGTTAAGTAATGAAGAACCTGCCATAGAGAGATCTGAGGGAAAACCAGGTTTTGTATCATTTTATGCTGCAAAATATAGAAAGGCAACTGAATCTACACCAGCAGTCTCACAAAAAGAAGCCTCAAACTTGGGCTGGTTTATTGGTCCGGCTGTGCTTGTGGCTTCTTTGGTGCTCCCATCACTGTATTTAAGAAAAATACTATCCCTCATATTTGAGGATTCTCTTTTGACAGGTATGACAATTGAAATAGGTTAGAAACATATCCATTGAAGCATTTTTTCAAATTGTAAATGAGTGTTGTGGAATGTGTGTTTTGACATTTACTTTTATCATGTGTATGACTGACTATACGTAATGTTGCAGTTTGAAGCTTCATGTAATATACTTGTAGCTTGCATTGACTAAATTTAATTCTTAACTTTTTTTCTTGTTTAGCAAAGTTGACAATGGTCATTGAGTTAGCTTTCATGAACTACTATGTTACTTTTATAATCAAGAATCATGTTACTTATATCTGTGTGCAGATTTTCTCATATTGTTCTTTACGGAGGCTTTATTCTATGGTGGTGTGGCAATATTTCTCTTCTTGATAGATAGGATTCAAAGGCCTCTATTTTCCCTAACTTCTAAAAGTACTCATTACATGAATTCTGGAGTTGGTGTCCGCATATCTTCTGTGGTCACTATGGTTCTTAGCCTTATAATCCCCTTGGTGACAATGGGCTTTGTTTGGCCATGGACTGGGCCTGCTGCTTCAGCAACTCTTGCTCCATACTTGGTTGGGATTGTTGTGCAGTTTGCATTTGAAAAGTTTGCAAGGCATCAAAAGTCACCTTCATGGTTTGTCATACCTGTTATCTTTCAGGTAAGTATAGCCGTATGTTATTCACTTTTTCATAGGATAAACAGAATTTGAGGTGGTGCAGGTGTTTTGTAAAGTTGTTTACTGGCTTAACACTTGTTTAAATAGCCAAAATGACCGAGAACAGGTGCCTCTGGGGCTTGCCTGTTTTAAAGAATGATCATGACAAATTGTTATTTGAATGTGAAGTTAAGGACTTGCAGTGGCTGCTTAATAAGGAATTTGTTGGACATCTATTGAACTGTAATTCTTCTATTCATGAACAGGTTTATAGATTGCATCAGTTGAATAGAGCTGCCCAATTGGTAACGGCTCTATCATTTTCAGTGAAAGGAGCAGAGACAACTCCTCAGACCCTTGCGATTAACAGCTCCTTGGGGACTCTGTTTCATGTCCTCCAGTTTCTCGGGGTTATCTGCATTTGGTCTTTGGCCAGCTTTTTGATGAGATTATTTCCCTCGTCAGCTGTTGCTCCTGATCCATGATCCGATGTTCAAATCAGAAGGCGAAAACTTTTTAACGATGAGTTTTATACACTTACAGTCAAAATCAAGCCTTGCTTGATGATTATTAGCATAGAAAGTTTATGTGTCTGATGTATCTTTTGCTTTCTAGTTTTGATGATACATTGTAAAAGAAAGATGAATCTGGGAATTAAGTGGACGATAGATAAAAAAATCTGATGTTTACCGATCAAATTAATTGTATCACCTGACCAGCTATTCGAAGCAGTGTTATATCAAATTTCAGATGCATAAGAGATTTGTTTTTCTGTTAACACTTAATTTTTGCTTAGAGATTAGTTGTTTTCCAGTTTTACTGTGAAGTAACTAGAGATCAAGGTTCATTGCAGTGCATGCATTCACTTTTGTCAACCCATGCCCATTTGGGCAAATGCTATGAACTGGGTATGGTCTCATTTTGCACGGCGTTTCTTGCATGATGCATTTAGTAAGTGTGGTATTTGCATGTTTTTTCTTTCATACTTTCTTGTCCTCTAAACGACCATATTGTTCTTGATAACCACAGTCGCATTTACAAAATCTGCACTACCAATGGATAGCAGATGCTGCAATCCAAAGCCCGTGATTGCTTAAACTCACATTGATGCTTGGCTTTAACACTTCAAACCATTTAGAGGTATTGATGAATTAGTGACATCCGACAGTAGAAGAGTAATTAGGTTTAATTCAGTTCAACTGATATAATTAGTGAAAGTAACTATGCAGTGTTATTTTTCACAATCAAAAGAATTAAAAATAAAAAATAAAAATTTTGGCCTGTTGATTGGAAGTTTAATTCAAATTATGGTTGCAAAAATCGAAATCGAAATCAGAATCAGTTTTCGAAGGAGTTAAAATCGGAATTGGTCTAAATTAGATGGGAACGGTTCTGTTGAATCGGTTTAAATCGGTTATATATAATAATTTGATAACTCATAACATAAATATATAAAATTAGATATTAATATAATTTTGATATTATTGTATGTATTATATTTTATGATATTTTTTAATATTTTTTAGTTTTTTTAAAATTATTTTTAATTAATTATTATTTTTTATTCAAGTCGAAATCGAATCAACTTTTAACTATGAGAATGTCACTCCCATTTTTCACCCCCATTGTCCCTGCCTTGCCAGCCCTGCCCGCCCGTCCCCTCGCGCAGCTGCCCCGCCCAGTCCCCTTCGCGCAGCTGCCCCGCCCCTGCCACTCTAGTCCAGTAGACCCCTATTCATCCCCCTGCTGGCCCTACTTCCCCCTTCTGGCCCCGCCTTGCCTTATCGGAGCAAAGCGGTGGCAATGGCGGCGGCGAGAGAGCAAGGAGTATTTCTGTTATTATAAATTTTAAAATTTTATTTTACCTATGCATAAATAATTTATATAATATAAAATTAAAGGTATTTTAATAATTTATCTAAAAGTGGTTTTTCTTATTAATTTTTAACGTGGTTAATAGTATTATTGTTTTATATTCCGACTTTACATGTTTTTACTACTTTATCGAACATATTCAATATTATCAATTGAATATCGTTTATCCACGCGTCTATCTTATAGCGTCTCTCTTCAACCTACGTAATATAGCGAAGATTCCTTATGTGGCCTTGCAAGGAATATTATTTGGCGAAAAAAAGGAATTCACTCTTCTTTATCAAACAAAGTTTGAATATATTCCGTTTATAGAAGATCTTAATATTTTAGATAATATATTTTCGATGTTTACACGCAATCTAGACCATCAGCTTATATTGATGATAATAATCGTAAAAAATTGCTTACATGAACGCATGGTGGGCTGTGTTTGGATTTATATTATACACATTTTTTTGGGTCTTCCAAGCCAACGAATTACATTGACAAACTCAAAAAATGGAAAAAAAATCAGACAACAAGCTTCAACATCAGGACTTTAATTGATTAGACAAAATCAGTCGTATGCAAAGTAACAAAATATTGGCTAAGTGACAAGAAGAGTAGTCTATGGAGAAAGGTGAATGAATACTAACAAAGTCTTGCTCTTGTCGACCACATTCATACTCTCAAAACCCACAAAAACATTCATTAAAAAAAGAAAGAACGGAGAAGAGATTGTTTTTTTCTCAACATACCATTTGGAATACTCCACGTTTGACATTTCAAACAATCCTAATAAACAATAGCTTTATTTGTGCATTTCTATAAAAATATTCGGATTTCGAAAATTCTTGTATTTACAATGGGTGTCATACCTTTACTCTCAATCATTTTCTCATTTTCAATGGTGTATTGAGAACCCTAAAAGACTTGACTATCTTAGCTGCCACACACTCGATATGTAGCAGTTCCTTCAAAGGTTATATACAGGTATACAGAAAACAAGCCCAACAGGGTGATTAAAGTTGATTAGTTTCCATCCTGGCCACCAATAGCCCCTAATGAAATAGCTGCCTGTCGAAGACCCTCAAAATTGCCATTCACGTTCTCAATTTCATTCCTGAGATGTTGAATCTGCCAATCAACAAAAATTAAGTCTTTAAATTTTCAACTATTCATGAGATAAATCTCAACTAAACAAGAGTGAAAATGGAATAATTTTCAAGCACAAGACTAACTGTTCATGTTAACATCTACACTTGACCACATATCTAGGGGAAGATGCCATAAAAAAAATGACTAATTTACTGCAATAATATCGGGAACCAGAAAATATTGTGTGGGGCTAGATACCAGTAGATGAAGTTCTGTTAGTCGTTTCTCATATGTTGTACACCTGTGGACAAATAGAGAAGTATACGACATTCAACTCAACTCATGAGAATGGCATGAAACAACTATCAAGAGCAGTTAAATGCGGATTTTAACATACTGGGTCTGTAGTTTCTTGTTTGCTTGTACTAAAGAGGCCAGACCTTCCTCATGATCACCAACCTGCAGAGTTTACAGCAAGGTATAAGATTTCTCATTTTTTGGATATAAACAACCTATTATTTACCAGTACTAAGCTTAGAGTATGTCATTACTGAGGTTGATAATTTCCTAAAATCAGTATAAAGAAAACATTATTCTACGATAGCTTTAACCGCATAGAGCATATGGTGAACCCAAAAGATAGCTAAAAGTGAGCTACGTTTCTACGAACATCAAATTTGATAGTCTATAACTATAATTGATTAGTTTAAGAATTTTGCTGGACAGAATGGGAGTTTAGGTTAGTAATAAAAACTTGCCTGTGTGGCATGTTCAGGCCCAGGGAGAGCTGCACCTTCAACAATCAATGTTGGCTTCTTCGGTGGATCTAATAAAAGACCAGAATCACATTGTTTTCTCTTTGATGAATTCCCTACTGAAACGCAGTATAAGATTAAAATAATACACTAAAACAAAATTAATCTATAATGCTTGTTCATACTGCATAAAGTTCTTTTTCTTGAACTTCTGAGGGCTCTCACCCCATCTAGAATTCTCATTCTGGCTCCTTCTCACTTGGTCTACTGCAGCAATAATTTCTCCCCCACATGAATTACTGTATAAGATACTAGTAGGATTTGTTGAAGGTGTAACACGATGCTCAGGCATCTTAGTGTGTTGAGAAGTTAGGGATTTCTGTGAAGGCCTCTTTTCTACTTTATACCCAATCAATTCACAATGAAGATTCCTACCAATTTCAAACACAAAAATCATAGAAGAAAAAAACTATATTCAGCATTAAAGCTCAACCAAACAAGAGCCTCAGAAACAAACTGAAAGCACAAAACCTCAAAATTGTGAGTACATATGAATTCCAGCAACTGTCAAAAGTTAATGGATTTAACACAAAAGTTGAAAAAAACATAATAGTCAAGTATTTACCAATATTCTATAGTCATCTGCTTCAGTCGATACTCTAACTTATTAAAGAGAGCAGTCCTTTCAAAGCCTTGCTTATCATGGGTAGGCTCAATGAAATTAGCCTCCAAGACTCCTATGATTCGTGCAAAATACACGCAAATAAGCAAATTAGAGCATCATATCAGTGCACATGCACATGCACAAGCATTCTCCACAACGATCTACAAGTACATGTAAGAAAATACTTTTTTGTGATGTATAAACTGAATCAACAATTGGGATGAGCCCAAAAATAAATTAGTTTTACACTGAACTCACAAAAGAAAAATATAGCGGGAGGCAAAAATATATATATAGGAAAAAAGATTATCAATAAATTGTTTCAAATCAAAGAAAAATATTGGAAAGAAAACAGTCTAAGACTTCACCGACAACGCCCTTGCCCTTGCTGTTGTTGCCTTGGATGACTTGCCAAAAAGGCTGCAAATAAAATTGTAGCAGGATAGATTTGTTGAATGCACACAATATTGCTGTGCTAAAGCTACTAGTTAGATAATTTTCTGAATTAAACACTTGTCATAATCTTACCAAGATTAGGCGTCCTTTGTGGTAAACACTGAAGCCATGAATGTTGGCAACGGGAGCCTCCTTTATAAACCCTATTGTGGTTACAGCATATACCTACAGATTTAAACAAAAGAAATCACTAAGCTTACTTTTGTATTTCTTTCTGCTAAAGAACAGAAAACTATCTCCAATCAAAATGTAAATATGCAATTTTTAAAGAGAGGAATCACTGTGATTAACCCCTCCTTTCAGTTGTACTTCCTCTATTCAATTCATCATAAAAAATGAAATCAGACTTGTATTTATTTTTTTAGATAGATGAAAATTCAAAAGTTCTCTCACAGACATTTACACAGGAAGGCAGGCTGCCTAATCATAAAGGCAGAAACTAGGCAAAGACCTGGATGGCACACAAAAGACAGTTTGCAGATGAAGATCCACTAATTAAATAAATCTAAATTAGCCAGTTTCACTGAATTAATGAATTAATAAATACAAGTAGCCAGGTAAGTGATATATTCCTTTACAATTCTGCATTTAAGAATGGTCGCAGAAACAGTTGTTCACAAATCATGCGGCAACAAACATTTCATCCCTACCTCTCCATTTGCTCCAACGGTAGGTTTATATGCAATGTATTCTCTGAACTTGAGGTCATCAACAACATTATGATGCTCAACAACTCGTCCACACAAAATTATCTGGAAAGTTTCATGAATACGCAGATATAGGATAGATGCATAAAGCTGCAAATTAGAAGACAATAAACTTAAGAATAACTGCAAAATACTAGTTTTTACAAATGATAATAACAACAGAGAAATTAAAACCATACACGAAGAGAATACCGAAAACGAACTGCAAGGTGTTGCTTGGTAGCAGATCTCTTAATATCAATAAAGTCAGATGCTCCGTTTACTAAAATATCCTGAAACAAGTAAATTCAACGCTAATTTATCTGTGCTTCATTTTTCACACAAACATTAACATGAATAAGAAACATCGAGAACTCCAAAGAGCAACAGATAAGATAGCAAACCTCAGCATCGGTATCAAAATCTAGTTCCAAATCACCATTGTCATTCAACCACAGATTATAGATAACAACTTTTGTGCCATGCTGACCTAGGTCGTCAAACTGTCCATTGTACACAACAATGTAAATATAGTACCTAAGATGTTACTGAAAAAACTTCCCACGGTTCTATACGGCTCTTATTTACCACATTATTGAAATGCCAATTCAGGAACTAATCTTACTTGCTTCAACAGTTCTGCTTCTGATGTATAAGGTGTCCACTTCATTAGTACAGACAAATTATAAGCAAAACTATCTTCATTCATATGAAGCAGCCGCCTCTCATATTTCCCAGTTAGCGGATTTAAGATGTAATCTACCTAAGTCGACAAAGTAATAATGATGTTAACATTTATAACATGCCATCATGCATCAAATTCATCGTTAAGATTTACCATTGGAACAACTACGTCATCACCGCCAGTTGAAGTTAAGAAGGTATACGACAGGAGACCTACACTTTGAGTCAAAACGCTGGCATACAAAGTAACACATGAGACAAAATCTAAGCAAATAACTAGAATAACTAAAAGATACGTAGTTACATGCATTCAACATACGCAGACCTAAACAGCTACAATCTAGTGCTCGCATTACAAGCCGAATTGCAATCCTCTCCTCAGCATGTTAAAAATTTGAAATACAGAGCGTGCATATACTAAATGGTCGACAGCCATTAAGTTGAAACTACAAGAGATTTCTAAAATTCAAAACAAAATAGTCAACCATCACAAGAAATCAATGTGTATTTGTATCAAACTAGTGTCTCTCTCCACGTCAACTTTGTTTCTTACAAGAAAAATATGAGTCCTTGGGCTTCAATCCAAAGTGACTGGCCACTTTAGTTACCCATACTTATTCAAAAGCCCACACAACCCACAAAGAGATGTGACTATTCTAACATTCCCTCTCACGTGCAATCCCATGTGGCTTTGCACATGGAACGGGAGCACGCTCCATGGGCTTTTCCCAAGTGGGCTCTGAAACCATGACAAGAAATGTGGGTCCTTGGTTTTCAATCCAAAATAACTAGCCACTTTGGAAGGCTTAGGAACCTACATTTATCCAAGACAAGAGTCCACATCTCACAAAGAAATGCAGAACTATTCTACCAGTTCGACTAATTTAGCTATCAGACTGTCAACTTCAACTTCAACAGCACAAAACTGATCACCCATACAACAAGGATGTAAGGATAACAACTTGTAAGGGGTACTCAAGAAACCACTATCCAGTACAAAAAAATACATTCCCCAGAACATAAGGTAAACACCTGTCACGTGAACAACGCGTGAAAACAATTGCATCAGCTCCAAGTCTCATAGTGCTGGTTTTAAATCCATTTCCATCTGAGAAAATAACAACCATCAACTAATGATTATGATAGACAAGACACACAAGAATAAGAAACTAAATCAAGTTCATACATTGTCCAATAGCTGATCTTGTTGATTTATAAGAGAAACCAAAGCTCATACACTGTCGTATTGTATCTGGACACATACCACCGCCATCATCTGATAACAGCAGCAATGCAAAGCTTTATAACGCTCAATCAGAAAGAGACAGAGAAAATGCTGGCATTCGTATAATCAACAAAGAAAAAGCTCTCCATATACATTTTATCAAGCATGGAGTACCTTGAATTAATAGACCAGGGCTTCCATTACCCAAATTAGTAATTTTATCCACACGAACATACGTCGCACCATTGGAGATCTGTCCACACGGATTGAATGGCAAGCAGGAAAGAAAAACAGCATCAGTGAAATTGGTGAGCAAATACCACTATTAAGTTTTAATAATCAAGTGATGAACTACTGCTCTATAAGGAAAACGTGTATATGTAAAAATAAAAAAGACGTTCTCGATTTTAAAGTTACATGTGAAGAACCTCGTCAACAGCATTGTCAAGTAGCTCCGCAATGGCTGCAATATCAAAGAACAAGCCAATAAGCACAAACACAAAACATAATAATGCGTAGTAAAACAAGTAAACCAGAATCAAACCCACCACCAAAAACCCATTTATGCGAAGTTGCATTCGAGTGAAGGAATTTGGGATGAACACGGATACGAGAGCTTCCATCTGCGGGCCAAATCAAACAAATGTACGACTTAACACTCCCACAACCAATAGCAAATAACAACAACAACAATACCATCAACAACAACCAGGATTAGACGATAAAGAGCAAAATACTTAGCAATGTGCGTTGAGAACCCATCCCAACATCGTAATCCCCAGCTTTCCAGAACACCCGGCACAGTGGCTGGGCGAACCCCGGCGGCGCCGCCGGCAAATCCGGAACCCTAGCGCCATTAACACCGTCGCCGCCACGGCCTGCAAAACTCAGATTCTCCGATCGCACATCCCCGTCGTTATCGCAGGTCAAGTCCACCACATCCGGCGCGCTCATTACTTAGATCGAACGAGCGCACCGAAAATCGCGGATACCTAAATCAGTCCTCAACACAAACAATTTCATCAACAACAACCACTACCGCAAACAACAACAAACAACAATAAAGGTGTTATTAAAAGAAGATGGGGGAGAACATGCAATGAGCAGGGGTAGTATTTCTATCTACCTCTGTGAGGTACAAGCCTGTACCTGCTTCCAGTGCAATACAAATAAATGTAACAACACAACACTAACTCTACTGTGTGTTAACACTCCCCTCCAACCCTCTATTTCTATCTACCGATTCCTGATAAAGGTGTCGACCACGACCGCCGACGGTAAAGAAGAGCGTCGTCGATTCGAAATGGATCTTTTTCGGCCATATTTATGATTTATTTATTTATTATATTTTACTTCTACCTTTATTAATATTATTTTTATTATTTATTTCGGCCTTTCACGTGTCCTTAATTTTCTTTGGACATTCCATTATAATTATATAATAGATCTTGAAAAGGTTGCAAAAACGGCGCTTTATTTTTATTTTCAAATTAATAACAGTTATGAGAGTGAGGCGTTGGAATAAGTTTGTGCAGCTGACCACGAAATCTCAGCGACCCAGTACATGTTGTAAACAATTGCCCTGGCCACTCCTCACAGTTGAGTTCTTCATATTATTAATTTGTACTTATCATCGTCGATAAATTCAAAACTTACCTTTTTTCTTTTCAAAGCCAACATCACCTGTGCATTACAGTGAGGTAAATGAGTACAGAGTACAACCTGGATTCGTAGGCTGGAAGACAGAAGACAGAAGACAGAAGTGAAAAAATCGGTGCGCCTCGATGACGCTGGACGACAACTATTATATTATTATATTTAATTAAACACGCATTTGTTTAAAGATAAAGAAGAAAATATTTGGCTGTGAAATAAATATTGACGCCTTAGAATAAATAAATAATTATTGACAATAAAATTTAAAAAATAATTAAATGTGCAACAAGGCTACTGCTGCAATAAAGCCAAAATAACTCCCAGTGTTTGGTGCATTTTCGTCTTAGGTTGAGGCTTTCTAACTTTAAGCTTCCACCCAAGCTTTGAAATTACTATTTGACTTTTCAAGCCCTCAAAAAGATTTTAAATAATTAAAAAAATTTATAATAAGTGTCATGGGTCTCTCTTAATTTAAAAGTTAACTTAAAGAATAAAATTTTCCTATTATCCTGGATACAAGTCACCAATAATCTCTACGACTAATGTAAGACAAACCCAATAACTCCCCTTCACACATTAGACATAATCTGAAACTATCACCGTCTAACAACTCCTTTTAAATCAGACGGCACCCACAAACCAAGCTCAAACTTGGCTCTGATACTACTTGTTAGGCGTTTTGGGTCTTCACCTAAGCTCTTATATCACTTGTTGGGCCCTTTTGGCCCCCACCTAAACTCTGAAACCACTGTTGGACCCTTTAAGCCCTTAAAAGATACTTTAAACAATTAAAAGAACCAAAAAGACTTTAAACAACCAAAGGAAACTCGCAATAGGTGTTACGAGCCTCTCTTAATCTAAAAATTAACTTAAAAAATAAGACTTTCTCATTAACTTATATACAAGTCACCAATAACCTCTACAATCGACGTGGGACAAACCCAATAACCTCTGCTTGAAATCAATAGCTCAATAAATTATGAACCAAAATTAAACACATGATTGTTTGGCTTGATTCAACCAAAAGTTTAATATAACTTCTTAGATTTTTAGGATACATAATTTATTTATATTCTTATCACTTAAAATACAATCTCATTTATTCATTTATTTTGTCATTTAAAAATGACTTGTACATCAATTGACATTCATTCGACTTAACTAAGGGCTCGACTGAGGGTTTTGCTGGTCTCCTTGAGTTGAATCACTTGTATAAGTATAGGTAGGGTTTCAATGCCATAGGAGGATGTTTAGTTGGCATTCTATTGCATGGTTCTTTGATTGTCAAGTAAAGAGTTTTATAAAGGGGTGTGAGTTATTATTTATAATTAATCATAATAAGATGCCTAGTTGGCAATCCACAATGTGGGTTACTCTTGCCGAGTAGGAGAGGAGTTAAAATTAATAGCCTTTAAAGAGTGCAAATATTAAAGATTTAGTTTAAAAAGTTTAATTTCATTCAAAATAAACCTATGTAATTTTTTTAAAAGTAATATTTTTTTATAAAAAAATAAAAAGTTAGGCAAAATTTTGAGAGGTATGTATACGAAAATTTTAAAACTTTTATGTTATTTTATTTTATTATATTTTTATTTATACTATTTTTATGTCGCGCAAAACGAAGTGACCCTAAAAAATACAGGTGAAGTTGCATGAGGGGATGGAAGACGTGCAAGTATTAACTATTTAGTGTGATTGGGATGCGATGAGAGCAAATACACCCAATAAAATGCAAGATGGGGGGAGTGTCCCAGCCACGCTTAACTCTCCCTTGGCTCTGAGAATTCCTCTCCTCTTCTCCCATCCCTTACTCCCTGGATAAGTTAAGATTGGTGTTTTCTTCTATATTAACAAGTATTTTGGCCATACTCTTTTAGTTAATAGTATACATTGGTTGGATATGATGGAGTCACGAGAAAAGTTTATAAGATTGTGAAAAACGAAGAAGCTCATTAATAAACGTCTCCATACTCAAGAAGGATATTATGATACGAAGGGCAGATGATTCATACTTACGATCTAAAGAGTTATTTTCATAAAATGACGCAAATGCTATCGTCTTCTCTGATCCACACCTTCTTTCCCTACCTTCGTTTCTCATCGAGGGAATCGCCTCATCTTGCTTAATGATCAATGACTCAAGTTTAGTCCTTAATGAATGGCATGATTTGTCCTACTTTACAAAGCCAAGGCTTGGGTTTGATCTCACCATCGCCAAAGCTAACCCTAGCCTCGTTATGAAAGCTTATGAACTGGGTTGACTCAACCAAGTCCACTCGGTTCGGATATCCGAATCAAATTTTGATAATCAGAAAAATCAATCATGGAATCGAGAGTTAAGCCGATTTCGACGAACTTTTCGATTCCGCCAAACTTTTAAAACGGGATTTAAATTAAATGTTTTGCAGGACTTTTCATACCAAGTATACACTCTATTTTATGTCTTTACAATGTTTAAAAGATCGACTAGCACCCAAAAGCAGACAGGGAGGATGAATGCCAATAGAGTTGCTGCTTACCCTGTCAAGGGGCTGAGTTTGATAATGGTGATCTTTTATGGCCTTACCTTGGGCCTGTGGTA
>JAURVB010008418.1:0-46321 GCA_033002965.1 Piper betle | reverse complement strand
ACACCCTGTCATCCATTGGTATTTCCTAGGTTCAACGACCCCTTCATTAAATTCTCACACCCCATCATCCATTCATGAATAGGTATTTTCTAGGTGACCTTAAGTCGAACCATGACCGGTCGACTTGATAACCAACCATATTGGTTCATCTATATTTATTTCATAATATTTAGGTTTGAGTCTTGTAATAAAAATCATTGTTTTTACATATCTGTGCCCAATCTTTCTTGGTACTGGCCTCTAAGACTTTGAACGACACCATCTCATCGACTTGTTTGCTTGGTCTTATGAGAAAATATCTGGGCTTTGACCATAGATAGCTTAACACAGACTTGAAATTAATCCTAGTGTTCAACCGGTTAAGCAAGTCACATGAAAGTTTAGCCCTACTGTTGAATCCCTTATAGCATCAGAGATCAACAAGTTGAAAGAGGTAAAGGTTATTTGAGAAGTACAAAACCTAGAATGAGTGGCTAATATTGTGCCGGTAAGAAAGAAGAATGACCAACTTCGCATATGTGTGGACTTTTGAAACCTCAACAAGGCATGCCCAAAAGAAACTGTTTTCCCTCCCACTTGTAGATTTGCTTCTCAATAATGTGGTCGGACGTCAAATGTTTTCTTTTATGGATGACTTCAACGGATACAACAAAATCTACATGGCGCCAAAAATGAAGAGAAGACGACATTCAACACCCCAATCGGTGGCTATTGCTACTTTGTAATGCCCTTCGGGCTGAAGAATCCTGGAGCTACATATCAACGGGTCATGCAATACATCTTCATAGACATGATCCATGTGGAAGTTGAAGATTATGTTGATGCATATAGTCATGAAGTGTAGAACCTGCCAAGATCACCTCGGCACCCTGCAACGAGTTCTCCAACGTTGTAGAGAGAATGACTTGAAGCTCAATCCTCGCAAGTGTACATTTGGTGTTTCATTAGGTCAATTATATGGCACCCCTACCTCTCTCGCCAACTTCAAATCTTCTTTGGTAAAATCAATTGCAATTGGTGCTTCATCTCAAATCTTTCTAGCAAGATATTGCCCCTAACAAAAAAGCATAAAAAGGGAGAGCATTTTATTTGGACTAATGAGCATCAAGTGTCCTTCACCAAGATCAAAGAAGAATTATTACTACCCCGAATACTTTTAGCCCCAGTTTCCATTATTCTACTCATCTTATATATCTCTCATATAGAATTTACAATAGTTGTCATTCTAGCACAAGTGGATGAGCATGGACAAGAAAGACCAATATACATCCTGAGTCACATGATGAATGGAGCAGAGAAGAATTACTCAAAAGTTGAGAAAACTTTGAGAAAACTTGTTTGGAGCTCGCGTTCACCGCCAAAAAGCTACGCCATTACTTTTTCGCGTATGAAGTGTACTTGGTGATCAATGATAATCTAGTTAGATATTTGTTACAATAACTTGCTCTCCTTAGAAGTGTTGCATGGTGGCTCCTAAAATTAATAGAATTTGATATTAAATACATCACCCAAAAGGGTTATCAAAGGACAAGCTCACGCAAAATTTTAAGCCAATCATCTACATTTACCTCAGGAGAACGTTTATGAGACTTCCGTCTCGCTTGCCACCAAATCTACTCCATGTTGGACACTCTACTTTGATAGTGCTCATGTTGGACTTAGAGGTGGTGCTTGACATCATGGAGGTGCTAGTATGGAACTATTGGAACCAAATGGATGATTACACCTTCATTCTCATAGTTTGGCATTCTTTGGCACCAACAATTCTGCCAAACATGAAGCCTTGCAACTCGGCATCACTTTAGCAATCGAACTCAAGGTAATACATCTCTGTTCGTAGTGATTCTTTATTAGTCATCCAATAGAATATAGGAGAATTTGATTTCAAAGAGGCACACCTAGTGGTTTGTAAGACCCACATCAGTATTTCATTGAAGAACTTTGAGGACATACAATCGAGCATGTCCCTTGATCGGCCAACTACATGGCCAATGTCTTAATAGTTCCTAACTTGAAACTCCCTGAGTACGATGGGCCTAACAAGTCAATTATACGGTGTTTTCGTCAAGATGCACCAATAGGATCAATACATCCTTCATGTGCTTCGGAGATTGTCTTTGCCTTGGAATAGTATTCTGATTGGTATGGAGATATCATCAACTTTCTTTTCATGGGGATCTACTAGATAACCTCCAAAAGTGCGAGATATCTAACACATAGCCACTTGACATGTGGTAGATGATGGCATACTGTTTCATCGAGGACTTGACAACGTCCTCTTCAAATGTTTAACTCAAGCAGAATGTTTGAAAGTTATGAAGGAGTCGTAAAGGGCTCTTATGGGGAACATAAAGGTGGTCATTGTCTCCACCAACTTATTAGTGATCGATGGTGAAACACTGCATCACATTTGATAGATCATGGAAAATCTGTTAGCTTCATGACCTAAAAACACTTGCCACCAAAATTGGTCCACCCTGTCACTTTCTATTGGCCATTTCAGGTATGGGGGCATTATTTTATTGGTCCTATTTGTCTGACCTCATTCAAAGACCATAAGTTCATTATCACTACTATGGAGTACTTGAAAAAAGGATAGAAGCTATCCTAGCATGATGCCAAACAGGGGTTTGTGTAGTATAGTCATTAAAGAGCATATTATTTGCAAGCTTGACATCCATCAAAAAATCATCTCCGACAGTGACACTCCATTCTTAGGGTGACAAACATCAGAATTGATGGAAAAATACATGATTCAAAAAGTAGTATCCTCTCCCTACAATCCTCAAGGCAATAGTCAAGTCGAATCTTTCAACAAAATTTAAAACAAATATTAAGAAAGACTGTTGCAGACAATTAAAAGGATTGTCATGATCGACTCCCTGAAGCTCTTTGGTCATATCAAACTTCTATTTGATTGAGCACGAGTGTCACTCCTTTCATGCTGGTATATAGTGTAAGGCTATCTTACTGGTTGAAATTGCGCTTCATGCCATGCATCTCGTAGCTACTGCTCGACTCCTTCTGGATCACGAAGATTATGCAATGAGTGCATAGCAGCATTAGAGTGCTTGGACGAATATCAAAACGATGCTAGCACATACCTCTAACTTTATCGGGAGAAGATGCAATACTACAACAAGCACATCTATCCTCAGTCTTTGAGTCCTGAAACTCTAGTCTTGTTGAATTCTAGAGAGGTGTGTGCTGATTTTCCTCGACCAAAGTTTTCTCCGTCTTAGGAAGGCCTTTATGTCATCCATAAAGATGTGGGAAATGGTGTACAGCCTCACCATGGTCGAAGGTGATGATGACTTTCAAGTTAATGCCAAGTTCCTTAAACTATGGTGTGAACCAATTGAAATAGGTCATAGCTTCAAGTGAGAAGATTCTTTGTACATTAAAAAACAAAAAAAGGTGAAATCAAAAAACAAAAAAAATTTCAATGCACTTATTTTGCAGGGATTGTAGAATCTTCGAAGTCAATGATTATCCTTTGCATAGGGCATGTAGAAAACTGCTGAGGGGGCTAATGATTGAAGTATATTTATTCAAACCCTAGAAAAACTTAATTATCTAGACCAAACCCATCTTTAATTCAAAGCGAATGGAGACTCCCACAATGATAATATGAAGAAATAAAAGAAATAAAATAAAACTTATTTCTTTTTTATTTTCTTGTGTTTGACAGGTCAAGGAACTCGTGACGCTTTAACAACAAGGGCACCTTGGTGTAACCCATTCTCTAGCATTCCAAGTAGCACTCGACATGCTAGCAAAAATCTAGACCAATCTGGGGTGCATCACTCCTCTAGCATTGCACAAGTCTTCCATGCGCCGCAAATATGACATTGTGCATGTGCGAATTTGTGCACAGATAAATAATAATCACCATCATCATCATAATAATTATATAGATTTGGTCTTTTATGTAGTTCACATGTAAATCTTATTGTTGCAATAGAATTTAACTCCACATAATTTTTCTTTGTGAAGATTACAAGGTATGTGATAATGTAATTCCTTCATATTTAGACAAAAATGATCTTTGTGTTCTTTTGTATCGCGATTTTTATGGTAATCTTTGTAGGGATATCTAATATATTGAAGAATATAGTCGTCCCAATACAATAATGAACGAGGAGCTATACTAGTCTTATCCCCTTCCAAGAGAAAGTTAAATTGAATGAGATGATAGAATCTTCATATTATTAATGATAGACCTTTATTTTATAGATAAACCCTAAATTAAATAAGAAGATTGCAAATGAAAAGATAAATTATAATAATAATTTAATATTTTATTTTATTTTGTCATACTTTGATTGGTTGATATGAAAAATTGCAAGCTCATTGGCGCTTTTGGTAAACTATATACATATTACACTCTTTCATAAAAGAGCACTCACTAGTGGTTATGCATTTTAATAAAGGGGATAAACTGTTTATTTGCGGTCACAATTATATTAAAGGGTAGGATACCATTCCTAAAGGGCTAGGAGTTTTTCTATATATATAGAAATCCAAACCTGGTTAGATTGGTGGTCACGAATTGGTCTCTTCTCTCTCTCTTATTGTTGATGATTTCCATCCATTACCATACTCGATCAAAATGTGGACGACATATATATATATATATATATATATATATATATATATATATATATATATATAAACAGTCTTCAGTTATCGGTGTGCATTAAAAGGCTTGATATGAACCAATTAGGATTGACCCGTAAGAGTCTTTTGTTGCAAGATACTCTGTTTCTCCCACAATAATATTTTGGAAGTTAGAATCTTTTATTTTTGGGGATCAGTGGGTAACTTTTAGTTCCTCTTGTATTAATAATAATTGATAAAAATGAAATTAGAAATAATGAGACTAGTACTTGCAATGATGCAATTAATATTACCAGGTGAGGGCTGCATTACTGCATTCACGATATGAAAATGAAAAGTGCTATTTAGAATATATCATAAATACCATTTATAAAAGCCATGCCAAGCTTTTGCCTAGGGTTTTGTCAGCTAAATGAGCAAACTTCTATGTCGGTTCAGTTTACATCTCATTTGTGTGTGGCCAGTGGGCACATATGTGCATGATAACGTCAAAGAGGATTTCTGGCGGTTGAATCGACTTAATCATCGAAGTAGGAGCACTAGGACCATTACACGCTTCACCCACCCAATAAAAACACCGTAGTTTATTAAATGACAGCTAGCCCTTAATCACTTATTCATGGGGTGTTTGATGGTGTTTGATGGCGTTATTTTGCAAAATGTTAGCAATATATAAAATAATTATTGCATGTTCTTTAAAAACCTTTGTAAAAAGTTAGAAAACTAAAAGAAAGGCTGATCTCATTTTATTTCTTTCAAATGCTTAGAACAAAACTACCCCAATAATTGTAACGGACAAATATTATATTGTGAGCTATTTAACATATTATACTTTATAACCAAAATAAATTTTTGATAAGAATTTATGGAGATTTCATATAAAATTTTCCTTACAACCAAATGCTTGATTAGAATAAACTAACATTTTATCAGCCATGATAATTAGCTTAGTAATTCATTGTGAACTTATTGTAAATTATATAGATTTGTTGTATCTCCACTCTAAAATGAGCGTACCTAGCTAATATTCAAATCTCCACTGCCAACTATATGGATCTGTGGGTGTCATGATAATTCGCTATCAGGATAAGGCCACGACCTCCAAAATGATCCAATGGCCAGTTCCGCAAGTGATTTGGATATGTTTTATATAGAATTTTTTCTTCACATATCAATCAATTTAGCACTAGGACGTTGGCGTTCGGATAAGGAAGTTTGGATTGGCGAAACCTTATAATGAGCATCATGGCGAACTCGGATATATCAAACATGCATGTCCATTGAGAAGACATATTTGGAGGTTCTCGTTTCTTCTTTCGTGTTTTCTTATTTCTTCTTCTATTTTATTGTTATAACTAATGCAGGCACTCTTAAGAACATACCATACATGACGTATGGATTGTTGAAAGATGTTGAAATTTGAAACCAGATCTGTTTTTATCTCTCTCTTCAAGCAGTGCTTACACTTTGTAACAAGGGAGATCTGTGCAATCAAATTTCATTGTAGAAGACTTCAAATAACTGGTGCATAGTCATTGAAGTCAACAAGGGAAAGAAATAAAAAGGCTTATAACTATTTCATTGCAGTAGCATGTAAGCTGACAGCCAATATTGTTAACAAATGCCTAAACCTATTAGTAAGAGTGCAACTCAATCAAGATGCATATATATTATCCCACAACTTCCAAAAGTCACCCTCACATGCCTGAGCTTGAGCTATGGCGGCTTCTTCTCAGTCTCCTCTCAAAACCCATTTGATTGTAAGGAATATATTTGACCCTTTGCTATGCTAATGTACACAATTAGTACCTTTGATTTTGATTATATTAAGGTGTATTATTTAAGACCGCCCACGGGTGAAAACGCCAAGAAACTATGTTGCTCCAAACCATTGCTTTGGAAACAATCCAACAATCATGCAATTATGTGGATTTTTATTGTCTCGGGATCGTTTTCGGATTAGTATATTTGGTTCAAAAGCTATCACCTTCAATGTTCATCATTCCCTAGCATTGAGCACGATGAGATTCAAGTGAAAAACTGCACTGAATAGGAACTCAACGCCGTTTATTGCTTCAATCTTACACTTACGGATATTCTTTCCCATAGCATGAAATTACGCAGTTGTGCTTACTCAGCAAGCTGGTGTTTCTAGGAATATGGAAAGAATTATATGTCGTCCAATTTTTCTTGCTATATATTATAAGATTTATATGTATCCTATAAATATGTTTTTTCATAATTATATTTATTCTGACCATAATTTTACCATAATCTTTAAACTCCATTTTAACCGAAAAATTTCTCAAGCCTAACTCTGCTCCATGCCTTACTCAAATTTCATTTTGGGTGTAGAAACAAGTCTCCTCCATGATGAACTTTACTGATCTTCAAATCAAATAACAAGAGCATTAAACAAAACTAGGCAAGATGTCCCGCCATGTGTGACTTATATCTGATAAATTTTAATTTTATACATAAACTACTATTAAATAATGAGATAAAGTATAATAATTTAATATTTTTAATTTTATATATAAACTCTCAATGATATAACCTATAATAATTTAATATATTAGATATAGACTGTGATTAATTTTTAATATATATCATATTTGAATGAAAAGATAAATTATAATTAATTAATTAATTATAATATATATATATATATATATATATATATATTGAAGACAATTAGACAGACATTTATTTGTAGGAAGTTAGAAATTAAGGTTAGCCGGGTTTAAACCCATAACCTTCTCCCGTGAACGATATTATTATTATTATTATTTAAAGAAATTGAGGTAAGTAAGATTCGAACCAGTGACCCTCTTTAGGAGGTTTTTTATTTTATTTTTAAAACTTTTTTGTATTTTGATTAACTTATTATCCTACTTTTAATCACATGCTAGTATTGAGTTCCTCTTTTTCAATAAAAATAGATTCTTTATTTTTGTTTACTTAAATCAATAAAGTCCGATAACTTGTATGTCATATATGTCAATTTTAAAGCCATAAAAAATAAGTATATGCTTACTCCGTAATAGGTTTTACCTGCACCAATAAAATGGTTGAGACAGCTTAGACTCAACTTGACTCATGAATATAAAAAAAACATTAGTCCATATACATGTACACAATATACTCGAATGAATGGATAGGCACACGGTCATCAAAACTTTTGTGATTTGCAATCAAAACTTTTTTGGTTTCTCCAAGCGTATCATCCAGCAGTTAATACCGTTGGTGGACATGCTGCACAAGATAAACCATGACAAAACTATATTGATTCTTAATCGTTTTGTCATCACGTTAGCTGTAAGAGTTGGAAATATACATATATGCCCCACTAAGTAGGGAAAGTTACCGCAAATTCATATGCAAACTACCAAATAATAAAACCTTCTCATTGTGATAGTTTAGGATACATCTGATTGGATGTTCAATTTCAACATGAGGATGGAAATGAACTGGTGCGCGTCCTGTGTGGGTTTGTATATTAGTTGTTTTTTCTTTTTAAAAAAATAAGGTATAAATCTCCTTTGGTAGCTTGAAATGCTTGTATGAGGTGCATGCTAAGTAACTTCGAACCGATATGTCGAATATGTCGCAGTCCTTGTGAACTTAACGACCATCTTATTACGGCCTACTTATAGATACTACACACTATACTATACATTATTGCAGTAATAAAATGTAAATGTAGTCTTAGTCTTACAGCGTATCACTTAGAAATTACGTTATCTTTAGCCTTCTCCAACGGCGTAGTAGAGGGTGCCCAATTTTCAACTCCTTCCCCCTTCCCAGTGCATATAAAACTATTGCTTGTCCCATGCGAAGCTCTCTGCTAATCCAAGCTTGGGAAAAAATGGCGTCTTCCAACGGAGGAGTCCCGCCGGGATTCCGATTTCATCCAACAGACGAGGAGCTGTTGCACTACTATTTGAAGAAGAAGGTCACCTTTCAAAAGTTCGATTTGGACGTGATAAGAGAAGTGGACTTGAATAAGATGGAACCATGGGACCTCCAAGGTGAGTTGCCTGCTCAAACTTGTCTAATCACGGTCTCCGTCTACTGAAAATTGGAGAAAGAGAATGCCCAGTAAAACATAACTCATGTACTATGACCTAGCATAATTGGTTTTTTTAAATAGCCATGGCATGCATAATTTAGATTGGTTAGCTTTTAGAAGAAGAGGTAATTCATTTTTTATAGGTCTAAGGAGTAAGGGATTGAGCCAGCTTGATTGAGTTTTATCAAAAAGAAAAATTCAAACAGAAGTATCAACCCATGGTTTGTCCCTGTTAAACTGCAAACTCAAAAATAGTCTTGATCCTCTCCTTTTGTTTCCAGAACCTGATGCCCAAAAGTGTTGTACATGTAATTACTAAACTTGGATCGACTTAAAATTTTGATGCACTACAAAATAATTTCACTTTTGTGGACGACAAGATGTAAAGTATATTTAAACTTTAAAGTTGCGGTTGGCCATACTGATGTGAGGGATAATATAGCCCATGAAATCATCTTAAAAACCGTGGAGAAAGCATCTCTAAGATATATATATTTCATGACAATAAAATTTGTGTACTATAGAGCCATGGATATATATATATATATATATATATTTGATACATTATTCAACTGTTTTCAGAATTATATTGTGGGCATGACTTTTCCCTAGGGAGTAACTCATGTCAATTTTAAATATACTCTGTAACTTATCGTAGGCAAAAACAATATATTAAGTGATGGTAATACTAGTACTCTTTTTTCACCCTATTAGAGGCCCCCAAAAACTCTGTAAAGGCCGACCGGCAATATATAAATTGTGGTGGAGTTCAAACGCCAAAATAATAAAGTAAAATATTGAACCTCTTCAAATTCGAAGAATTATACACATAGTGATATACCTCCCATGCTGGTAGTAACATTAACCTCTAACGGTCTTCCATATATTAAGTGTCGATGGAAACATCAAATGTATGGTAAACTAATTTTCAATTGCTAACTAATATGATAAATTCTAAGGCATCAATTTCTTTTTCCGGATGTAAATATGTAATTAGCTTTGAAGGTTTAATTTAGTACTTAGATTGAGCTCAGAATTAGACGTTCAATATATTTTGTAATTTTTTCCATTTGTAACGTTTCTTAAACTTAAAAATGCATGAGAAATAGAGCATGTCAACAGCAATGTATTGACGATAAGCTTGAAATAATACATGTTACATATCTTGTGTATGTGAATGCAGAGAAATGTAAGATAGGATCGACACCCCAGAACGAGTGGTACTTCTTTAGCCATAAAGACCGAAAGTACCCAACAGGTTCAAGGACCAACAGGGCTACAAGTGCAGGGTTTTGGAAGGCAACAGGAAGAGACAAGTGCATAAGGAACAGCTCCAAAAGATTGGGATGAGGAAGACGTTAGTTTTCTACAGAGGCAGGGCTCCCCACGGACAGAAAACAGATTGGATTATGCATGAGTATAGACTCGAAGAGAACGTCGATGATGCACACTCAACGAACGGAACTGTAAACACCACTCAACTTCCTTCCAATTTCTCCATAACATGAAATAACGTTCAATGAATCAACAAGTTTGGATATTCCCGTTCATGAGATCTAGCAATCCATCTAAATTGTATGGCTGTTATTTTCTCAAACTCGATGATGTTACCCTCATTATTCAACCTTCTTGAGCTGACATGAATATCCTCAATAGTTGTTCATACTAATTTTTTCCTTAATTTTAATGTATTTGCATGAAGAACTAAATATTAATGTAATCTGCAGGAGGATGGATGGGTGGTATGCCGGCTGTTCAAGAAGAAGAACCTCTTCAAGGTAGGCAACGAAGGGAGCTCTAGCCTAGGCGCCCTTGCCGTCGACCGCCACACTATCGCCTCATCTTCAACCACAACAATCAACAACGGCGCCCCCAAGCACTGAGCCTGAGAGATCACCACCTCCACTACGTCCATGACCGGCAAGAAGCTGGCTTCCAAGGCTTCGAGCTAGCACTCCACCACCACTACCCTCCAAATATCCCTGCGACCCATTTACCTCGCACAGCTCATGATTCCCTCCACAGCCCAAAGCCAATTGGGTACTATTTTCCGGTGGTGGCAGAGGAGTCCCCGGCCCTGATGAAGCAATTCTTGGCCTCTCACAGGGGATTTGATGGTGCGGATCAGAGCTTGGCATGTCAAGTGCAGGTTCCCCATCAAGCTTGCGATGGAGAGATGGAGGTGGCCAGTGAGAGCTGCCATGAACCCGGCCATGGCCAGCAAATGGTGGAGGGAAGGGATGAGGGGCTAAATGAGTGGACAATGCTGGTAAGCATGGGACAAGAAGACCCTTCAAAGGCAGCTCGGTTTGGGGAGACAGCCGGTGCCCCAGTTCATCAGATAAACCAGCTCTCTGTTCGGGGAGAGATGGACCTTTGGGGCTATGGCAAGTAGAGGATTGTTACATGCGCAATACCTTGAAACAAGCAAAATATTGTGATTACTGATTCATACATTATTTTGTTCTGTTTGATTGCATTCATTGGGCGGATTGTTTGAATTTAATGCGGCATAAAACTTCTCGAATTGATGTTTGTTTGGTATTTTTTAGATGTGTGTGTACTGTGAACAGTTTGTGTAAGATGTAAGTGTTTGTTGTTAAAGGTAAGATTATAATTATTTTGAAACAAACATGGCGAAATGTAAACGTTAATCAAGTATTCTAATTTTAATGAAATGGTTAATTAGTACAAACTAATGAGTTTTGTTATTTCTTTTAAAGTTATTAACCAGATTTAATCATAAATACATCCTTACGAATATAGTAGATCTTATCCCGTATGAATCTATTTAGAGAAACCCACATCTTCCAAGATTAACTTAAGACTAGGATATCATTAACTTCAAATCAATGATGAAGATGCGATGAAAAGTATTTTCAGGATAAAATATGGACATTACGAGTTTTTAGTTATACGTTTTAGTTTGACCAATATTTCAACTATTTTTATGAACCTTATAAAATAGGATTTTTCATGATTATTTGGATGAGTTTGCTATTGTCTTTATAAATGATATTTAATCTACTCTGATAATGAAGAACTTCATGAGGAACTTCTTAGAAAAACACTTGAATTCCTTAGGAAGAATAAGATATATGCCTAAGTTTAGTAAATATGACTTTTAGATAAAACAAGTTTTATTCATTGGTCATATTATTTATAAAGATGGTGTTTTAGTAGACCCCAGTTTTTCAAGAATGGAGCACTAAGACATGTCTTTTAGGAAAAATCAACAAGGTCAAAGGTTAATAATTGAAAACCTAGATGATAATTCCATAGAGTTCATGCATACATATCATGAATCATCATGTTTTATTGCTTGTTGAGTTGATTTGTGCATGATTTTGATGCAAGTTTATGTTTTTATTCTAGTTTCATGTAAGAATAACATAGAATTATTGTTAAAGAATAAAAACTCAATCTATGATTGAATTTGATGTCATGTTTTGATGTTTAGACACGAGGTAATCATAATAATTAAGCAAATAATGAGATAAAGTAATGAATTAGGATTATTTATATGATTTGTTGCATGATCATAACAAGTTTATGAAATGTATCTAGTTTATCCACTTAAGAAAAATCATTAAAAAGTAGGAAAATTCATAATGGATTAAAAACTTGTTATAACCCATGAGTTTATACTTAAAAATCTTAAAGACCAAACTTTGTTTCACTAAAATCGGATAAGAAATGAAAGAGATAAAAGAAAACAAGTTAGGGCATTGTTGTAGTGCCACAACGGCGATCCAGTGCCGCGACATTGGTAAGAATTAAAAGTTGGTTCATGGCTGAGTGTCACGGTAGTCTGAGCCTAGACGATAGTACCTTAAACCCTAATATCTGGTCTTTTTGCCCACCAATCTTAAAATGTTTATAACATTGGCTGTAGAACTCATATTAAAGCGATTCATTATGCGTAACAACCATTATGATCTCTAGTTTCTCTTTTTAAAGTTTCGAAGGTCTTGGATAAGCATCGTGGGAGATATGTGTTTCAAAAATTGATGTTTTAACTTCATATTTTTATTGATGTTATGCTTCAAGTATGTTATGTTTATGATTAGATAATTACTCGATGACGATTGTATGATGTTGTATACATATTTAATGAATTGTTTACATGTTGAATGAGCACCATGTCTATCTCATGTCCTGTCATATAATGTAGGCATGGGTAAGCTAGTCGAGCCATTAATATAGTCATATATATATATACCCAGACTAGGAGCTTCGAAATCGTACAATTAGGAGCTCAGAGCTTCTTAGCAATCCAAGTTCGTGTTTGTCATAATTTGGGGAGTTTAAGATCATTTGTTTATACATGATTAGATGGGTTGATCAATTGTTTAATGTTTTCAACATGTTATCTTGCTATGTTACATAATTTTATATTATATTATGTAAAATAAGTAATAATGTTATAATGCAACAATGTTTTAACATATGATGTTATGTCAAAGCACATAGTGGAGGGAGACTTAGCAACTAAGTTTTAACATAGTTTTCAAATAAAACGTAGTTGTGGGGCATCTCCTTTAGGCAAGGACCAACATTATTAACTAATGGCTACTGCCTTGACAACACTATTGATCATTTATGGTTTCTTAATGGGTATCAAATGTGTAGGTTATGATGCTTAACTTAAACAAATTGTATCAAATTTTTTAAGTTGCATTTACTTTTCTAATAAATAAAGGTTGTGTTGAAAAGGCTAGTCTACATGTTTTAGTACTAAGACGGAAATGAAAGATGCTAGTCTACATGTTTTAGTTTCTAAGATTGAGACGAAAGGAGCTAGCCTACATGTTTTTGTTTTCAAGACTATGTTGAAAGGAATAGTCTAACGGATGATGCCTACATCGAAAAAGCTAGTCTATATGTTTTAAATTTTCTATCGAAGTTGACTTACTAATAGTTTTGAAAGGGAATCAAATGATTAGTAAACTGTTTTGACAACTTTATGTTCTACTATTGATGTTAAATGTTAATATGTTATTTTATGCATATATTGAGCTTAAATTAAGTATTAGTTTACGCCATTATATTATTTTAGTTTATTAAAGTTAAGTGATGTTTTGTTAATGAATACTATGATTAGGTAGTGTATGTTACGAAGGATGTTTATTTAGTTTTTCATCATATTTAATCAAATGCAATATAAACATATTTTCCTAATATGTTTACTACATATATAAGTAGTGGACTCAGTACCTTGTATTAGGTTTTGAGCGAACAAAGTTTGCTTTATACGCAGATTCAAGAAACTTTTAGATCAATGGGATGTAAAGACTTAGCTATTAGGATTTTAATTTTTGTTATTCGCATGTATAGTACGACAAAATAGTAGACTTTTGGTGAAAGATATTCAAATGATTATGTAATGTGAGTATAGATTTTAAATTTGGTTTTATATAGATACAAGTGTTGAAAAGCTCAATAGAATTATTCTGCTATAACTATTATTTATGTTTATGCATGTGCATTAGGAGATCCCTTATTTAGGTATTTTGTGCATTAGAAAATTGGCATCATAAAAGTTTGACTACCAAGAACCAAAAAGGGATATGATGTAATATGGGTGATAGTCAAGACTTACCAAATCAGCTCACTTTATTCTAGTTGAGATGACTATGAGTATGGACAAGTTAATTCAACTCTACATAGATACTATTGTAAGATTACATTGTACATTTGTAATTATTGTACTTGATAGAGATGCAAGATTCAGTACTATAATATGGAATGGATTCTAAGAAGCAATGAGTACAAAGTTCAGGTACAACATTCCATTCTCAGACTGATGAAGAGTCAGAAAGAACCATTCAAATACTAGAAGATTTGCTTACATCATGTGTTTGGATTGGTAAGGAGGATGGGAAGATTACCACTAGTAGAGTTTGTTTACCACAATAACTATCAGTCTACTATAGGTATGATACCTTTTAAAGCATGCAATGTATAGGTGACCTTGTACATCACCAACATGTTGGTTAGACAATAGAGATTCAGTGCTAATTGGGCAAGAAATGATTGAGGAAACCATCAATGTGGTTGACTCAATCAAAAAGCAGATGAAAGAGGCACAAGTTTTCCAAAAATCCTAAGCAAATTCGCATAGAAGGAACTTGGAGGTCGAAATAGGAGAACATGTTTTCCTGAAGTTTTCACCAATTAGAAGAGTGATGAGATTTGACAGTTCTAGCAAGTTAAGTCCAAGATATGTGGGACCATTTAAAATGCTAAGAAGAGTAAGTGGAGTAGCTTACCAATTAGCTTTAACCCCAACTCTAACTTCAGCCCATGATGTGTTTTACGTCTCCATGTTGAAGAAGTATATTCTAGATGCATCTCACATGATACATTTCAGTGAGCTAGAAATTTAGGATGACATGTCATATATTGAAAAGCCCCTCAAGATTCTAAATACCAAGGAAATGGTACTAAGGGCAAAGATCATCCCTATGGTGAAAATTTTTTGAGATATCACGCCCTAGAAGTAGTCACATGGGGGTTGAAGCTCATATGAGAGAAAAGTACCTGGACCTTTTCCTTAGTTAAAAGTTTTAGACAAATGTTTTTTGAGGATATAATGTAATATCTGGCCTTTTTGTCATTATTACTTAGTTTATTTTCCCTTCTTTTCAATTGGATATAGTCATAGTTAAGCCTGAGCAATCGGTTGGTTTGGGTGAAACCAAACCGAACCGTAAACCAACCAAACCGAAATGGGATTGTTTGGTTAACCAAACAAGAACCGAATTATAACTTATAACCGAACTAACCAAACCGAGTTTGTTCGGTTTAGGTTTTAACGGAATTTTGACCGAATAACACAAAATAATAACCAGCCTCATTTTTTCTTTATTTCCACAACATTACTGCCATATAATTGAATTTATAACTGACTCATTAATATTTTTATTATCAACCCATATATTTTTGCTCAAAATAATTAAAGATTTCTTAAAATATTTTTTTGCTCGAAATAATGTGTGAATATTTTTGAAGGAATTATTACTAGTTTTATGATGCTCATCTAAAATGTTCAACTTTAAAAAAAAAGATATCAAATTATTTTGCAGCAAGATAGGGGAAAAAATTCTTCGTACTATCTTGATCCATGGTCTTTGAATTTTAAATTTGCACAAATTTTTTCTTTTTTTGTTAAAAAATAAGGTATTTTAACCGGTATTTAATAAAATATTTTATTTATAATTTCATAATCTTGTTGAACTTGGTTCGACCCATTTAAACGAAATATATTTTATAATCGCTATAAATCTAGTAGATATAATATTTAAAATTATGTTACATATTGTAGCGAATTGTTTACAAAATCTTTTGAGGCTTGTGAACTTATCAGGATTGATTCTGGGCCACGCATTGCATCCAAATGCCAAAAAGATTAAGAGTGAGAAAAAATAATTGTTTACTTGTCTGGTGGATGCTATGAAAGCCACAAGTTCGATTATCTCTTTGTTTTATAGTATAAACAAAGATTTATAAGATTTGAGTTTCGATGTTTTTATTGTCATTGTCCCTGCATACCATTTGGTGGCTCAGTTTTTTTATTGCTATTGTTTGTCGTGAGAATCGGCTTGAACCTATTTGATTCGATCAATTTAACTCGACTCTATTAAAAAACAAGTCAAAATAACATATTTAGATTGAATCATTATGATCGATTTTTGAATCACCCAATTTAAATTAATTTTGACTGATTTATAAATGAATCATCATTATTACGAGATTTTGTATATTCTAATATTTGATAATTATACAATAAATAAGTGTATAATATATGTAAAATATATGAGAAATCAATTTATAATCTTCTTCTTACTCATATTTTTATCTGTATTTATGTATTTAATACTTCAAAGTTTATAAAACTTGTTAAAAAATTATTTTATTTTATAATCAACTATAAGTTCATAAAAAGGTGGTGGGGATATTTGGATGTCTGGTATTTGGTTCGGAAACGGATTCCGAACCAAATAAACCATGACCAAATAAGAGTATTTCAGTTGAACCAAAATAAAACCAAAAACCAAATTAGACCCGAACCAAACTACCGAATAGAGTTTGGTTCAGTTGGTTCAGTCGGATAAACGAACCATGCTCAGGCCTAGTCATAGTTAACTCTTCATTTTTCAGCACATTAAAATTTTCCTTTGCATAAGTTAATCTAGAATAATGAAAGATACTTTGAACCACATAATTAAATATTAATTATATTGAGTATGGCTAAGTTTGATCTTTGTCTAACGCCTAATTATGAAAGGTGACAAACGGTCAAGAGAAATCTCTATAGATTAGTTGTTGGACAATCTTTTACCTTTAGCAAAGAAGATGAACACAGTCACATGTGAACCAATTCAATATCCCTAAAGGTTAGCCCAACTAGTTTTCAAGTCTAATGTATGTGCTTAGGCATTTATTTACATGATTAGGTGATTTAAATAGAAGTCTAGCATTATTAGTTGTCCAAAAGGTCGAGTTTTGCCCTAGGGTTAGAGTTGGTCATTAGATATTGAAGGTTCTGTCCACTCAAGCATCCGTGTAGGAGGTTTCAGGGTACATTACTCCGTGCAGGACAAGTTGCATTATTGCAACTTGGAACCTAGTCGCCCTTTCTCTCTCTCTAGGATCGTCTCTTTCTAGCTGCCTTCTACTTTGACCCTCTAGATCGCCACCTCTCCTACTTATTGGGGATTGTATGAGGAGTTGTTTGGCATAGAGTTCTAGGCATTTTCATAGAAAAAATGGTTAGTAATTTCAAGTAAAGCATGTTAATATTATAGATTCATCTATCATTATCATGTTTCAAGTTTTGTTTAATGTTCTATGTTATCCACATGTGTGCTTTTATGCTCTATGCTTCTACAACCTGTTAGAATAATGAATGATTTAGACTTAAATTCATGTTTATAATCTCTATAAATAAGTTTCACATGTAATTCTAATTATATAACCAACATTTAGAATCAAGTTGTTGAAAAAGAAAGATTTTAGAACATGTTCAACGTTGTTTCACTCTTTTTCTCTAAATAAAAATCATGAAAAAGAAAGTCAAATCATGTTTGATTAAAAACCTATTACAGCCCTTGTTCTAATATTTAGAGAGCATGAAAATCTTGTTTTTAATTGATAAAAATTGGAACTAAAACGAAATAGATAAGTAATCTTCGGTTAGACCTAGCACAAGTGTAAAACTTGTGATTCAAATCAGCGTTTTATAATCTTAACTGGTCGGTTCAACCATTATTTTCAGTCGAGTTAAGTTTTAATTACAAGACAACCATTCATTTTTCTCACCTGACCATTCTTTTTCTCACCTGAACATTCTTTTTTCTCACTTGGCCATTCGTTTTTCCCACCCTAACATCTATATATTTCACACTTCTGACACTATCATCATTCATCCTTCTCACCCAACTTCCTTCTTTTACTTCCTTCTCTTTTCATGATCCTCACTCAAGCTGGCCACAACCTCGTCGCCATCACCACATGACTGATGATTAGGTATGGAGTAGGAGCTCACCGTTGAGGTGATCTACCAGGTTCGTTTAGGAATCACCCCTGATTTATTGTTCTATTCTATCGTGATTTAATTTTTATAGTTTGTAGGATGAGTTGAGTGGTGTTTTATCAGATCCCAGTTACCTTGGGTCCTTTAGTCGAATAATTTTTTGGATTAATAACCCTTCCCTCAAGTATGTTTTCGAAAACAAGATCCACCACAAGTTGCCTTTGGGCCTATTTTATAAATCCCTACCTACACATACATATATACATACATATATATATATAGTAGTTTTCAAAATTTTTCGATAACCGTGCTACACAAGTGGGCATGGGAATAAGAAAAGGGCTTAGGATATGACAGTAGTCTTCAGGGACTAAAAGTGAAATGAGAATATGTCGAGGCATCAACAGCAACAGATAAGTTCAAGATGATTTCAGTTCAATAGATGCGCTTCAGAGATTTCATGAAAAATGTTTTCTTTCATATAAGAGTTTTCACTCATAGCCAGTTTGTTATAGTTATATTTGTGGACCAGTAACACTTGTTGATGACGTGTTTTATAATATATGTAGGTGATGATCAGGAGTAGGATGAGCCAGCCAAGACGGAAGAGCAATGACGTCTCTTGCACACACACAAGTCAGACAATAGAATGTTAATATTTTGTTTATGTTGTCATCATATTAAGAATGATGTGATGTAAGGTATGACAACTGAATTCATATGATGTGAAAAGTAATTAGAATGCACAGATGGACATATTAGAATTTTGTGTGAATATCAATGCGTGATATATTTATATATATTTATACATGTTGATTTGACATGGTGGACCTCAATTGCACTTTTAAGGGAAATTTTGTCCTTTCTTTTTTGGAATTTTTATTGACTTTATTGTACTTATTTTGTTTGGAAAACTAGTTGTCATGTCATTCATGTAGATAGCATGTTAGGGTTCCATGCATTCATCCATGCAGTAGCGATAAACATCTTCCATCTCGAGACACTGAGAGTTGATCTGCAGGGTTGGGTTCGGGTTAGCCAACCTAACTGGGACCAGTGATATTGTGGTTTGGTTCCTTAGGGTTAACCATAAAAGTCGTCGCGGCCCTGGCTAGTAGCGCCGCAACGCTAGGAAGCCCTACGTGAAGAAGACATGCACTCGTGCAGCGGCTTCCAAAGTCAGGGCTATGGGTGCTACGGCCTTCACTTGGGAAAATAATGTGTGGTTTAGAGCACACGACACTCATACTCTCGGGTATGTGGGCCACAACGTTCACTTAATTGAATTTTCCATACGGACCATAGTGTCGCACTGCTCACAACCAGCGTCATGGCATTCAGGCCCTAATCAAATTTCTGTGTTCAATTATTAAAGATGATTAATATATGTTATGCTTATGATTATGTGATCATTATATGATGCTTGTATGATGATGTTAACATATTAATAATGTTTGTAATGTGTTTTATGAAACCAAAACATGCCATATAATGTATATATGGGTAAACTAGTCTTGATATTAAAACATGTTAATTATCATCAAGAGTAGTAGTAGTTCATGTAGCTTAGACTTAGAGTTCAGTCTACAAGATGATCAAGTCCTTGTTGGGTCATTATTTGAGGAATTTTATGATCATCTGTTTTATGTGATTAATCACATATTTTAATCCTTTAATTGCAATGTTAAATCAACATGTCATATGTATTTTATAACATAAGTGCCTAGGCATGAGTTTTTAGTTTTACTTTACTCACCAAGGTACGCTAGTTCTAAGCGGTTGAATAGAGTGCTACGTTGGAGGGTAAGGCACATCTCCCTTAAGCAAAGACTGTTACCCTAACAACCCAGACCACCGTCTTGAAAATGCACATGATTACTTGTGGTTTGTCATGTGGGTTTTGTAGATTTCTACCACACTTCCATGAGAGTTAGATGAAGAGCTCACCAACACGCCTAGGTGAAAATTATCTAAAATAGCCTAGGTGCCTAGGCATCCATGTACCTATATACACTAGCAGTATACAGCTAGTGCAACACCCCGTTTCGGTTCACCGATGAACCAACCTAAAAAGTTCACTGACGATCTAACCATTCGCTAATATACTGGATTCGGTTAAGCTAACACGGATCTACCCTCGGCATCTCAAGATGATGATGCAGCATGCAAAGCATGGATGAGATGTTTGAGTTCTAACGTGTTCCTACATGCATGCTAAGATGAGCAAACAAGAACACAAACAAACCAATGGGACAAATGTCTAAAAGAAATATCTGTTTTAAAATAAAACAAAATAGACAGAGTTTCCCCTAAAAGTGCAATAGAGGCTACCCTGTCAACAATAACATTATATATTTATAACGATAAAAATCAAAAGCACAATCCAAACACAACATGATTTCACATTCTAGTTACCTGCACTCTGTAGCTCACCCTGTTCATTTTCAACTTTCCACTTTCATTCACATGCATAATATCTATAACAGTTTACCTAATAACATTAGAATTCATTATCCACATAGTTCAACACATCACCAATTACAGTCGGTAGGTACATGTGTGTGCAATTTCAGTGCTGCTCCTCCACCGTCCCAATAGTGCACGTCCCTCGTGGTTCTCACCTGCATATATAATGAAAATACATCAGTAACGAGTGTTACTGGTCTAGAAATAACTAATATCAATCTGACACAAGAGAGCTAACCCTCCTGTTGAATAAAAACCTCATATACTTCCTCAAAAACTCTCATAAGGGCAATAATGGGAGTCATCAAACTTGGGCAGCAACATGCCCTTTCCATATCATTCTCTTTCCATAAAATTCTCTTTCCTTGGCCACTTCAACTATCCCTTTGGGCGGGAAAATGATTCTCTTTCCTCTCAGCCCTCTACATCCTCTGTATGAATCCTGGCCTTGAGTACAGGGGCCGAGTACTCTAAGACATGCACCTTCAGTACCCTTTTATGCCATAAGTCTAGACATGCACTGCAAGCAGTACCCGTAAACCTCCACACTTCTCTGGATTTGAGGAACTCAAAGGTGGAGTTATCAGGATCCCTCGGGAATGGAATGGACGCTCACCAGTTCTAGAGCCCGCTATGACAAACACACGCCCTATCTCAAGGCTTGGTCATCGATTTCCCTCGTCTCACATCTCACTGAAAACACGAAAATTATATATGCATAGCTCTGGGTAGGGATTTTAATATAATAGGCCCAAAGGCATTGTGAGCTGGATGTGAGTTTTGAAAACAATCTCGAGGGATCTCATCCTCGAGGCTTATTAATCTAGAAAATACGATCAGCTAAATGGTCTATGTGGAGTGGGATACGATAAATCCACCACTTGACACATCCTCTTTCTTGTTCTAAACAAAACACGATAGAATGAGACAATAAATCGAGAGCGAGTCCTAAGCGGACCAGGTAGAAACTCCAAGTGTGGTTACGCCCCTATGCGACAAGCTCCTTCTCCGTACATACATATGAAATCTAGAAGCTAACGCCTACTAACTGAATGATGCATCAACTCAACATGAACATCACACTCACAACACAATCATCATCCATCATAGTCAACAATCATCAGTGTAAAAATAATTCTAACTCATCCTATTCATGCCAATTTTATTATGTTTTTATAAGTTACGTTGTAGTCGATTAGCATGCTCATATTTAACTTACTTAGTTAGAATACTAACATCCATTCACTATCCAGCAAATCATGCAAGTCATCACTTCGTTCACAATCAGGCATTCATTATATCAAACAATCAATCCTAGCATGTTGTGCTAATAATTATCAATTTTAAATAATTAAATCGAACGTAATTATACCTTACGTCATCGGCAATTGGCAACGGCTAGGGTTTTGTCACACGTCTCGAAGCTCGAGTTTGATCAGGTTCGACTGGATGAGCTCGGCCAAAGATCCGGACAAAATCCAGTGAATCTAGTTTTTGGTGGGTTTCTCTAGTTTTGGGGCAGGTTTTGCTGGTTTTCCATGGCTTTTCGGCAATAGTTGCCGGCGGTAGCTACTGGCAGGATAGTAGTGGTGTGGGGTACCGTTGGCACCGGCTCGGTGAGCCTGACACATTAATGACGTTGATGAGGTCGATAGAGGCTGCGACTGGTCAGAAAAAGACCATACAAGGGCGGTCGATGGGGTGACGAGATCCAGCCGATGTGGGCGGCGCTGCGCTCCACTCCGGTCGGGGAAGGTTGCATTAGGGTCGAAGACGTTGAAGCGACCACTGGATGGTGGTGGCGACGGTCACCTGTGACAGGATCGGCGATGTGAGCGCAGCTCTAGTGCACAGCAATCGGGCATCGTGCAGGCCTGACGGTGGCCGGGGGTGCTCGGGTAGCACTACGATGGCACGGCGGTGCTTGGCGACATCGATCGGCAGCAGTGCTTGGCGACATCGATTGGCAGCGGATGGCGTCAGTGGCAATGGCGTCGACAAACACAAGCGGCAGCGAGGGTTTGGAGGGAAAGGTGTCTAGCAGGAGAAGAAATAGTTCAGTGGCTATATCATAAATAAAAGTTGACTCAACGCCGACTCGAGTCAAAATAATAACTAACTCATAATAAATCTTTTATGAATTCCAAAAAAATAGGGGGAAATCCAATAAAATATAATCCACATCATAACACCACAATGACATGTTTAATAACTAATAGCCCACACAAACTGCCCTATAACGCCTTCTAATGCATTATTCAGCCTAAAAATATTTATACGATCAAATACATAAAAAAATTATACTGCATACTTTCATATATTCTAATAACTCATTTCTCACCATCTTTCTAATGTTATTATCATATATTTAGGTAAACCTGACTCTCATCGCTCATAAATCAAGGCTGGTCTTGACTCAGCACGCAGTTCATGAAATTGACTTGACTCGAACCGACGGTTGAACTAACTGGTTCACCAATGTAAAACTCTGACTTGAGTCACGGGTTATGCAACTTTCCCTCCTTCGAAAAATTTTGTTCTCAAAATTTTAACCAAGGAAGTTTCAAACCCATCCATAATCTGAGGAGAAATAATCTCTAGTAAGGTACTTGGTTGTGAAGCTGGTTGCTCAAATATCTATGGGTATCGCTTCTTCATCTCATCTTCACGTTCCCATGTAGATTCTTCAACTCCTCTTTGAGTTCATTGCACTCGTATTAGGGGAACTTCTTGTCTTCAGAGAATCTTCTGCGTGCGATCCACAATCCAAACTGCATCTTCTGGATACGTTAGATCTGGTTGCAGCTCTATCTCTCTGAAACTGACAACATGAGAGTTGTCTGGATGGTATTTCTTTAGCATTGACACATGGAAGACATTATGCACAATTGATAGGTGAGGTGGCAATGCTAGCATGTAAGCCACTAGTTCAATGCGCTTGATCACATCAAATGGTCCAATATATCACAGACTGAGTTTCCCTCGCATCCTGAATCTAGTGTTTCCCTTAGTCGGAGAGACCTTTAAGAGAACGTGATCTCCTAATACAAAATGAACCTCACATATGCGCTGATCAGCATAACTTTTCTGCCTGTCCAGAGCTGACCTCATCCTCTTCCTAGTCCGCATTACCAATTCCTATGTCTATTAGATCATCTATGGGCAAACTACTACTATCTCGCTGCCCTATTCCCAACACACTAGGGATTGACATGGTTTGCCATATAGTGCCTCGAATGGTGTCATTCCTATTGTGGCATGAAAGCTATTGTTGTAGGAGAACTACACTAGCGGTAAGTGCTCTTCCCAACTTCGTCTGAAATCCAAAATGCATGCTTAGAGTAAATCCTCTAGGATCTGTATGGTTCTCTCGGTTTGCCCATCTATCTGAGGGTGAGAGGCTCTGCAGAATCTCGATTCAATTACCATAGTTGCCTTAAAAGCATTCCAAAATCGAGGTGTGAACCTCAGGTCCCTGTCTAATATAATTTCCCGTGGCACTCCATGTTGCTTGACTATCTAGTCTCGGTACATCGGGGCCAAAATGGTCAGTGGGTAATCCATCCTGATTGGTATGAAGTGGGCACTCTTTATGAGTCGATCTATTATGACCCATACTACGTCCTTTTGTAGGCTGGTCCTAGTTAAATCAACTATAAAGTCATATGCTATTCTCTCCCCTCCACGGTTTCCAACTCCTGTAGCGTTCCACCTGGGCATACGTGCTCTGCTTTCGCTTGTTGGCACACCAAACATCTGGCAATTGTGTCATATACCACTTTCTTCATTCCTGGCCACCAACATGTTCTTAAGACGTCGTGGTACATCTTCACTCCATCTAAATGCATTAAGCATCTCGACGTGTGAAGTTTGTGAAGAATCGTACTTCAAAGTCTGGGACACTCTAGAATATTTGGCACAAAGAGTCAACCTCTCAGTCTGACAAACCCATCTGTATCTCTAGCCAATTCCTGATGTGTTCCCTATTCCAACCATAGCTTCAATTGTGGATCTACTCCCTGTGCAATCCTAATCTGCTCAAGTACACTCGGCTGAATGGTCAGTCACGCTATCATTCCAAGCAACTATCTTTGGCACATATTATACTAAGTCACTGACACTCTGCCAATCCAGCAGAGCACAAAACTCCTGGCTTACTGCTCAACGTATCTGCGACCACATTCACTTTGCCCTCGTGATACGCTATGCCAATCTCATAATCTGCTAACATTTCTAACCATCTACTCTCAACTTCAGCAACACTATCCTCAAATGTTGCTTATGCTCTTCCCTCAACAAAGAGTATACTAGTATGTCATCTATAAATATGAACATAAACTAGTCCAAATACGTACTAAACACTCTGTTCATCAAGTCCATAAATGCTGCTAGAGCATTGGTCAATCCAAAAGGCATGACTGAAAACTCATAGTATCCATATCTGATCCTGAATGCAGTCTTTGGAATGTCTTCTACTCTAATCTTCAACTGGTAGTATCCTGACCTCAAATCATTCTTCAAGAAGATGACTACTAAGCTCAACTGATCAAATAGGTCATCAATGCGAGGAAGAGGGTATCTATTCTTAATAGTCGCATGGTTTAACATCTTGTACTCGATGCATAAATGCATGCTTCCATCCTTCTTCCTCACAAATTAGCACCAGTGCACCCCATGGGGAAACACTCAGTCTAATGAATCCTTGATCCAATAGTGTATGTAACTGTTCCTTGAGTTCCTTGAGCTCAAGAGGTGCCATCCTGTATGGAGCTCTACAAATTGGTGTTGTTCCAGGCATCAGCTCAATGGCAAAGTCTACCTCTCTGTCTAGCGGCAATCCAATAATCTCCTGCTAGGAATACGTTAGTGAATTCTTTGACCACTGGAATATCCTCAAGGCTTGGCTTGTCCCCTAAACCACTCTGCTCAACCAAAACTAACGCTGTCATTATTAATTCACTACCTCTGTCTAGCTGTCTCGCTGCATCTGATAGGATACCCATCCTTGTTCTCTATCTCTACCCTGACCTTAGAAGAGACAGTGGAGTCTTCTGTGGTAAAAAGTTACCGTCTTTCTTCTACAATCTATCAAGGCTCCTTGCTTGGACATTCAGTTCATTCCAAATATTACATTAAATTCTTGTAGCTTGAATAATATCAAATCAGCTACAAGTTGTCGTTGTTGAATCTCAAGAGGGACATTATGCACACACTCACCTGTAGCTATCACACTTCCGGGGGGAGTGGACACTAATAGTGGATGTCCTAACTCTTCGATCTTACATCCAATTCTACTTGTGTGCGTATACGATAATAAATGAGTGCGTGCAACCAAAATCAAATAAGACTCATGCAGGTACAAAGTCTAATGAAAGCATACCTATCACGATTGTCATATCCTCAAGTGCCTCTACCATAGTGGTTGCATACATCCTAACTAGCTTCTGGTGTGCTGAGGCAGGAGCTGCTGCTGGGGGTACAACCTGATTATGAGCTAGCGGTGCCTATTGTCTACCCCATTTGTTGTCTAGCTTGCCTTGCAGCCATGTACCCTCACTGGTTCTGTCCCCTCTACTGCTGTCTTAGTGGTTGTTGGTCTCCACCTCTCGCTGTGGTTGCTGCTAGAGAGTTGGGAGTGCAAGTCTCTATGGAGGCGCTAGGAGCATCAACTATTGGGTCTGGCCAATTCGACAAGTTGTGGCTTTATGCCCTGGTTGACAGCAACTATAACATACCTTAGTGCCTACTCTGCAGTCTACGGTTCGATGTCCTGTCTGACCGCAACTAAAACAAACATTGATGCCTACTCTACATTCACCACTATGATGACGTTGGCAATTCTGACAGAAGGGTGCTTTGTAGCCATGGACTTGGCCATCCATAGCCGTCATGGCAACTGGTGCGTCTATTCGACATCTTTGTTGTGCTCCTTGCTCTGGCTGACACAGTCTAGGGGTTGCTACTTCTGGTCAAAATCTTGGTGAGGTCTAGCAGCTATAACTCGTTCTACCTCGCCTGCAGTTCTCACAACTTCACCGAAAGTAGCAAACTTCCTACCCAAATAGGCCATCTTGATCTCATTATGAGGCCTTCATAAAATCATTCTATCCTTCTTCCTTCAGTGGGGACCAAATTTAGTGCAAATCTCTCCAGAGCTCTAAACCTGGTTTCATATTGCACTACCGTCATGGGCCCTTGCCTCAATGTTTGGAATTCCCATTCCTTCCTCTTCCTGATATTTGGTGGAAAGTACTTTCTATCGAATTCCACACTAAATTCCTCCCAAGTGATGTCCTAGGGTTGATGGTGAGCAAATGTGGAATTCTGCACTGAATCCCACCATACTCTAGCTTCATCCTGGAATGCCCCTATAATGATGCATACTATGTGTTCCATCGGGCATCCCATACTACCAAACACTCCTATGGCCGATGATATCTACAAGAATGCCTCTTCTGCATTCACTTCCTAAAGAAGGATTGTCCACCATTCTTCAAGAACCTTTCGTATTGCCACAGCTCTAGATTCCTTGCATCTACTGATCTGTTTGATCCTTTTCTTACCTCATACTGTAGAAACTTTGGTCATGTTCCTGCTGGTACACTGTCGCATCCTGCTGCTCCACTTCCATCTGAAGTATGCCTGCCACCTACTACGGTCGATCCACTAAAGTCCAATCCCATTCTTGCCTGAAATGGGTCAATTAGAGGGGCTGTTATTGGGGTAGCCCTGTCTTGCAGTGGTTGAGGAGGAGGTCGTGGCAGAGGGCCCGAGGGAACTACTGGCTCTCCCCGTGCCTCTTCATCCACTACTTGTCCCTTCTCAGCTCTGGCCACTAAAAGAGCTATCTCCCTAAGCTCTCTCCTGAATTCCTCTTGGTTTTGGTACATTTGTATCTGAACTTCAGCTAACTTAGCAATCATTGCATCCCTTTCCTATCGATTGCTTCTACTACGGTGACTGTCATGGTGACTATTTCAATGACATCTCTCACTGTGTCAACTAACAGAAACTGGGACACTAACCTCTTCTAGTGGCATGGTGGTCATTGGTTGACTAGAGGTTGCGTCACTGTGACCATGGTCGAGACATTCCTGTATGGGCAATTGAAGGGATGGGGGCCCTGATCTGCGTCCTGCGAGTCTGGTTCACCATCCGCTTGGTACTCCCTACTCTAATCTGATCACCTTGTCACACCACTATTCGGTCAAAAATCTGTAAACAAAAATATTAAGATAGAAAATTACCTGCCGGTATAGCTCAGAGTAGCTCTCACACACATATAAACTATAATGCATTTACCAACTTAATCAACAAAAAGTTAGCTTTGATACCACTTTGGTAATACCCCATTTCGGTTCCCCCATGAGTCAACCCAGAAATGTTACCGGCGACCAAACTGTTCGCTAATCTATTGGACTCGGTTAAGCCGGCCTGGATCTAGACATGCGCTACACAATAGCCTTTACCCTAAGGCATGCACCTTCGGTACCCTTTTACGCCACAAGTCTACACATGTGCTGCACAACAGTACTCAGTAAACCTCCATACTTCTCCGAATTTGAGGAACTCAAAGGTGGAGTTATCAAGATCCCTCGGGAATGGAATGAACACTCACCAGTTCCAGAGCCAGCTTTAACAAACACACGCCCTATCTCAAGAGGTGGCGGTTGATTTCCCTCATCTCGCATCTTACTGAAAATGCAAAAATTATATATACATAGGTCTAGGCAGGGATTTCAATATGATAGGCTTGAAGGCATCATAAGTTGGATCTGAGTTTCAAAAACAATCTCTACCGATCTCATCCCACGGGTTATTAATCAGGAAAATAAGATCGGCTAAATGGTCCGTGTGGAGTGGGATATGATAAATCACCACTTGACATGTCCTCTTTCCTGTTCTAAAAAACATAATAGAATGAGATAATAAATCGAGAGCGAGTCCTAAACGGACCTAGTAGAAGCTCCAAGAGTGGTTGCGCGCATATGTGGCAAGCTCCTACTTTGTTCCTACACATCAAATCTAAAAGCTAATGCCCACTAAATGAATGATGCATCAACTCAAAATAATTAAACTCACAACACAATAATCATCCATCACAGTCAACAATCATTAGTGTAAAAATAATTCTAACTCATCCTATTCATACCAATTTTATTATATTTTTATAAGTTACGTTGTAGTCGATTAGCATACTCATATTTAATTTACTTAGTTAGATTACTAACATCCATTCACTATCAATCAAATCATGCAAGTCATCACTTCATTCACAATCAGCCATTCATTGTATCAAACAATCAATCCTAGCATGTTGTGCTAATAGTTATCAATTTTAAATAATTAAATCGAAGGTCATTATCCATGCGTTGTCGGCAATTGGAGACAGCTAGGGTTTTGTCGCGTGTCTGGAAGTTCAAATTTGGCACACGATGGCGTCTGAAGTTCGATCAAGTTCGACTGGATGAGCTCGGCAGAAGATCCGGCAAAATCCAGCTTATCTGGTTTTCTAGGCTAGTTTTGGTGGTCTTCCAATAGCTTTCAATGGTTTTCTGCTAGCTTTTTAGCGGTTTTCCAATGGCTGCTACTGGCAGGATAGTAGTGGTATGGGGTACCGTTGGCACCGGTTCGGCGAGCCCAACACGTCTATGACATCGATGAGGTCGGCGAAGCCGACGGCTCACCAGGCAAACAGGGGTGGTTGATGGGGCGACGAGATCTTACCGATGTGGGCGGTGCTGGGCTCCGCTCCGATCGAGGAAGGTTGCAGCAGGGTTGAAGAAGTCAAGGCAACCATTGGATGGCAGTAGCGACGGTCGCTGGTGGTGGGATCGGCTAAGCGTGCGTGGCTCTAGGCCACGGCAATCCAGCGTCATGGAGGTCTGAAGGCTGCCAGGGGTACTCGGGGTGGCACAGTTGTGCTCCGCGGCATCAATCGACAGCAAGGTTACGTTGGCGGGGTCGGCTGCAACAAATATAGGTAGTGGTTAGGGTTTGAAGGGGAAGGTGACGAGGGGAGAAGAAATAGTTTGGTGTCAATATCATAAATGAAACTTGACTCGACACCGACTCAAGTAAAAATAATAACTAACTTGTATTAAATCCTAAACAAATTCTAGAAAAATGGGGAGAAATCTCATAAAATATAATACACACCATAACACCATAATGACATGTTCTATAACTAATAGACCACACAAACTGCCCTATAACGCGTCCTAATGCATTATTTGGGCTAAAAATATTTCTTCGATCAAATACATAAAAAATTATACTGCATACCTTCATATATTCTAATAACTCATTTCTCACCATCTTTTCGACATTATCATCATATATTCTGGTACACCACAACCTCATCGCTCATAACTCATGGCTGGCATCGACTCAGCACGCGGCTCATGCAACTGAATTGACTCTAAGTGACAGTTGAACCAACTGGTTCGCTATTTTAGAACTCTGACTCGAATCATGGGTTTTATAGCTAGTACCATAGTTTTTCTTTCAAGCTATAAAGGCACTATCCCGAGGGATCAAAAGGCAAATAGATAGTTGAATTTTCTTAGTGAACTTGACTTAGGTTAATGATAAGTCAATTTTCACATAGTTTTCATAAGTCTCAAAGAGCCAACCTCTAGAGATCTTAAAGGAGAAGGACTTGGTTGATTTTTCACTGTTATTTAACAAGACTGACTAGGTAGTTGAAAGGGTATTTAACTCAGTGTTTTTATAGTTAATTTAATTAAATTATTAATATGGTTTCTAGAAGTTTTAGGTAGAAACTACCAGATTAACTAATTAATCCCAAGGATGGAATTTAACTAAGAGTCTTGGATGAGTATATCAAGTCCCATAAATTATTTTATTTATGTTAATTAAATATGTATACATGTTATGTTAATGATTAATGTTTAATAATTATTCATTGATCAATGTTTAGCCGAATTTTATCTTATTTAATGGGAAACAATGGATTGAGTAATTTATTCTTGATCAATGTCTGATCGATGTTATGTTATCAATTCTTATTTGTCTATTTATTATTTACTATTTGTAAATAGTGAACTAAGTACCTTTTAAAATACTAGTAGACATGTTTGCATGTTTGCACGTTTGCATGTTCCTCGATTAACATGTTTTTAGGTACTGTGTACCTTTATCAAGCCCTTCTTCTTATTTTTGCCAATGCCACAATATTGCTACTCATCACCACAATGATGCAACCAAGCCCTATTTTGTTTTTCTTATTTCTCATCAGATTTTAGTTAAACAAAACATGGCTTTTCAAGCTTTCTATGCATAAAATGATGCATTATAGCAAGTTTTTAATCCATACCCGACTTTCTAATGATTTTTTAAGTTGATAAACTACATACTTTAACAAACCGCCTTTCCTAACATATATGTAACCTTGAAGACAAAGTTGTTACCTAGGAATCCACCTAGCGTGCATGGATAAACTTAAACATAAATAAATCAATCACATAGAAATGGCAGAATATACTAAGAGCTGATCGTTCATTTAATACTACAAACAAAACTAATACAACTTATAATTCATAACAGAGATGTCCAATAAATAAATCCAGATTCAATACAAATCTCAACTAAGTTGTAACAAATAAAACCTCATGACCAAATCTCTTGTCATCCTTTTGTCCATAAGCTGCCACATTTGACCTACAAACGATCATGAAGCTATTCGCTTAGCACCACTACATGGTTCTGAGTCATCTACTTACGTCTATAGTAAATATAATTAATCTCAATTCAATAAAACACATAAGAATATCGATTCGCTTCATTTTAATCATAACATTATAGCTTATAACTTAACACAACCCTTAATCGTTATCATGAACATGACATGTAGCATTCAACATTTTCAAATATTTATTTTGACATAAATAAAATGGCATTCTTTATGATGCTTAGCTAAGTATATAATTAAATAGTCAATGTGAACATGAATTTATCACATATACATAGCTAGACCTTCGCTGCTTTACAATCAATTTAAAACTTACTCCATAATCTAACATTAGAGATAAACAGGACTTTCACCTATATATAACCCTCGTAGCATACTATCATATAATCATTGACCATCTTTTGTGGTTAAATTCATCATCTATGGTCCAACCTTTGAGACCTTGTTTAGATTACATATTCAAATTTATTGATTCATATTAAATCAACCATGACCCAAGCTTGCTAGTCTTACTATTATTATTCTATAGCTCAACTTTTGAAGTTGTAACGCGCAAGCACAAGTAAAATCCCAAACATACATATTTAACTTGTTGAATCAATATTTATAAGCTTGGCTTGACCTTTTGTAGCCTTTGGATTCAACCTTCTAAGTCTAGCATCTTTGACTTCCCGAGAATGTAATGGGCCCTCAATTCCCAAATCATATTTCATAAGATACAAATAATCATAAGTGTCTACGAGACAGAAGCCCTTGTTCCTTTGCTCAGTCTTGCTTAAGGAGGATGTCCAAGGTACATCAATGTAACTCTCAATCTAACTTCATTATTATCATAAACATTATCGTTTAAAATCGTTTATATGCATACTTGTAATTTAATTAAATAAACCATCTAAACAAGTTATAAATACCGAGGATCTTAAAGCTCCCCAAAATACGAATAAGGTGACCTTGGAACGTTGCCTCGATAGCTCCTTTGTCTTGGTAACAAAACATCCTAGCTTGATCAATAATATACATCACTACCTATATAAGCCTAACCCATGCCTATATGATATGTCATCACATGTCATGAACATGATTGCTCATACAACTTGAAAACATCTTAAAACATGTACAAAACATCATAAAGAGATCATCTAATCACAAATAAAATACTTGAAGCATAATATCAATAAAACTTAAAGTTAAAGGTTTAAAACTTCAAATTTTGAAAATGCACATCTTTTGAGATACTGAGGAAAAAACCATGAAATTAAGTATTTACAAATTAGAGGTTATGACGGTCATAAAACAAAAAGAATCGCTTAAATCCGAATTATACAGTAAAAGTTATATATGTTTTAAGATAGGTGCACAAAATTAGATTTTGGTGCTAGCGGGTTAGTGCCGCACTGCAATTAAGCCCTGCCGCACTCGAGTTGCAATGCCCTAACTTGTTTTCCTTGCTTCTCATTTAATTCTTATCCGATTTTATTAAAACAAAGTTTGAGTTTTTACACTTTTAGAGCACAAAATTATGGGATACATCAGGTTTTAAGATTAATCTAATTTGGTCTACTTTTGCTCAATTAAAATATCATAAATATCTATCAATGTTCTTAATTCTATCATGCAATTCATCATCCTATTCATATATATACTTTACAGAAAATAATAAGATTTTCATATAAATATAATCACAACATTAAAACACACAACTTTTTTAAAATCTCATAGTAAAATCATAATTTAACATCAAACATATTCATACTTGCATCGAACATCATAGATGAATAGAATGACATGAAAACTATGCACTTGACATGAATTCGGTAGAGAAATCTTACTTATTTACAAAACTCCCCTATAACTCCATTCCTAATAAATAAACACCCACAAATTGATCTCCAATAGGGCCAGAAGTCAGTGGGAAGGAGGAGGAAGAAAGCTGGTCTTGCAAGTAGAGAAGAAGAGACGTTGGAGAGAAGAGGAGGGCAACATAGGAGAGAAATAGGACGGTGTCCACCCACATTATGATCTTAAATACCATCAAGGTCTTCCCCATTTTTCCAATTAACCCCTACTTAAACCTCTTATTCCCATAATACCCCTACTAATTTTAAAAAAGCATAGACCAACAAGCCAAGGTCACTTTCCCTTGTCACGGTCATGTCCACATACCACTCTGGTCTAACAAACACATTTGGCTCCACATAAGTAAACCCAACTAGTTAACCCAAGTGTCTAGCCTCTTTTTATTTCTCAATTCATTATCATAGTCGTGGTCCCGATATGGATAAAGTTTACCTATGACCGTGCCCCCTTTGATCCTTATTATCTACTTTATCGTTTTTATAAATCTTATTCATTCGTAACCATTCGATCAGACCTTGAATGGGATGCTCTATTAATTTTTTCTTCAATAAAAATTAGTTGAGTCATTAGGATAACCTTTATAATTACTTAATTCATATGTATTTAATCTTGAAATTATTGAATGATTAACACAGCCAAACTTCCACGTTTTTATCTTGAGCAGTTTCATAGTGAAATTTTGCAACATCATATATCCCTTATCCGAACTCTGAATCAATTAATTCTTGTTGTATTTGAAAATTTAAAGAGCATAGTTTATTCTCGTACAAATTTCAGAATTTTCTGACCATTGCATATGGAGATATGAATTTTTTAATCTAACAAGTACAAACTGTCCTGTCAAGGTTTCGAGGCTACACATACAATTCACAAACTTGTTATAAACATGTAATAGATCATACAAACAATCCAAAATTATTGTTTTATCTTATGATTTACTTAATTATTATGGAACCTCTTGTCCAAACATTAAAACGTGGGATCAAATTCAATCATGGACCATATTCTTAGTTTTTAACAATAACCCTATGTTATTCTTCCATAAAACTTACAGAAAATAATGAACTTGCAACAAAATCATACATAACTATTTAACAAACATGTAACATGACAATCCCTGATATGCATGCATGATCTCTGTGTTTTCAATTAGTAACCCTTAAACTCGTTGATTTCTCCTAGAACTCAAGCCTTAGTGCTCCATTCTTGCAAAACTGACAAAAACTAGATCCAAACTCACCAAATCTGAAGGAAGAAGAGTTGGAACTTGATTTTCTCCACCCCTATGAAAAGGGAGAAGAAGAGGCTTGGACCCTATAATCACAAGGGAGAAGGAAAGGGTTGACGTGGGTGGCTCCCTTACCCATTTCTTGACTAAACACTCGCTTCCTTACCAGTACGAGAAAATGATAAAGATCTTCTACCCATTTACTTAAAATCTTGACCGCCTAAGCAACTAATGTTCTTCACAATTATACACAATCTAGAATACCATCTCTAAGATGACAAATATCGTGTCATTGACAGAAATTAACCTTAGGTACAAGACCACTGACTCTATTTAAATTAGCTTATCGGTTAATGTTAAGTGATTGGCTAACATTAATTCTTATTTTATCGTAACGAATAACTTAAAAGGTGATATGGATTCAGTTCACATGTAACCATGTCCAACTTGTTTTCTCCATAGCTTTTCCCCCTTTGTCTATTTACTTATTAATTGTTTTTCTTATCTAGACCGATCAAACATTGCTGAACAGATTCTTTTATATCTTATTACCTTAGGAAAATATCTTCACTATATCATATAATCTTATTATTTAAAATAAACCATAAGTTTGGTCAAGACCGGTTATCTTCAAGAAATATCTTATCCATGAACCACTACTTACATTTTTTCAATATTACCCTCAACTTGTAAAAATCTTAACTTTTAATACAAAACTCTAATTGATGTGATTCTTGTTTTGTTGGGTTCCACAGAGAGTCTACTTTCATTCCTCTAAATTTCAGAATTTTTATGTTCATATTTTTGGAGTTATGAGTTTTTGAAAGTAATGTATTCAATCTATTTAGATTTCAAAACTTAAGATTTTTGTCAAGTATGACAAGCGTCAAGGTAAGGCGCTGCATAAATTACTAATTATGTAAGACGTTACATAAATTAGATTATATGCAGCTTTGAGATGTGGACGCCACATAAACCCAAGAGTATATGGTTAGTACTAAAGATATAGGGTTGGCATGGTTACGAGTTTTGAATGCAGGAATGAAAGGCAACGCTTCCTCCCCGGAAGCAAAGGACAAAACCCAATGACTATAAAAGGGCTGGCAACAGGAATTGCTTCAACAAGACAATGCAGAATAAGAATTCAACGATTCATGGTACTCAAAGAGCTTCTTACCACAAAAGAGGAAAAAAATTTGATATACGTGACAATGAAAATTTTTGGTATAATTACCAAACAAAGGAAAAAAAGTTATTATAATAACAAAATTACAGTTTATCAAAAATATATATACATTGTTTTTATTAGGCTGACTAACTGCCTACAGTTGCCTTTGGATGGCCAGATCAGCCTGCCCCTAGGCATCTGGCAGCCAAGCGAAGGGTGACAAGGTTGGCCTCCCCTAACCACCCCAAAAACTAGGGCTAGTGCTAGTTGCTGGCCGCTCTGATTAAAAAAGTAATTTTTTTTATATAAGGTAGCTAGCCTAGCCACCCTAGGGCCAAGGTGGTGAAGTCTAACTGCTTTGCACCTAATGGCGCGGGCAGGAGGCTGACACCCATGTAAAATTTTTTTTTTATGTTTTTAATGAAATGAAAGTTTTGCTATTATAATAAAATTTTATATTTTTTGGTAATTAAACTTTATTTTCCCACTTTCTAGTAATATCAAACCCCCCCCCTTTTATGGTAAAATCTTCTACTTATAACCATGTTAAATTTTAATTTGGATCTATTCGGTTACCATGAAAAGTAAATAACATCAAAATTTTAAAATAACCAACCTTACCAAAAGTAGCTATATTTAATATTTTTTATAAAAAATAATATCTAATTAATTATTTTACATACAAGTTAAGTATGATTAAATCTATCAGAGCACATTAATAATCATGATTACCTTATGTAGTCTACCATGTGCTCTTAAACGAGTAAAAAGTATTTCTCTCTTTTTCTTATCTCAATAGATACATAAGAAAAATGATGTTTTTTTTCTCATTAAAGAACACATAGGTGGTCACACAAGGTAATCATAAGTAATTTGAACAAAAAATACATTATAAAATTATTAATTTGTAAAAAAATTATGATATATTTACTTATTTTTGTGAGTTGACTATCTTAAATTTTTCATGTTATTTATATTTCTTTCTTGCTAACCAAACGGTGCATTAGAGAAAATTCACTTAATTAGCCTTATACGACTATTCAAATAAATACTTATTTTGTCCTCGTTTTCATAGAACCTCATTTAGTCCCCCTAGTTTCTATATTATATAATATTCCATTAAAAGACACTAGGCCGATAGAAGTGACAACTTGTATAGATCATAGATGCAAAAATCGAAATCGGCCTCCAAATCGGTTTACGAGAGAGTCACTGAATCAGACCGATCCATAAAAAGTCAGACACGAATCAGTTCAATTAAAGCGGTCCAAATCAGTTTAAGAGAAAGTCATGAATTGGACCGATTCGTAAAAAATCCGCTATGAATCAGTTCAGTTAAAGCGGTCCAAATCGGTCTTATATAATAATTTGACAACCCATAACATAAATATATAAAATTAAGATTCAATCTCTTTTCTCAACACTAATACACAAGTTTAAAATTTAATATAAACACAAAAGATAATAACTATTTATCATCATCAGACTAAAATTCCGTAAGTGTAGGGTTTTATATATTATCATTTGTGCTCTATTAAATGATGGTGACAATTCATCAATACAAATGCACAAAATTAAGGTTTAGCAGAATTTTGCTAGGTTAATACTAAATCATTTAATTCATCATCTGAAGCATCTTCGGAATCTAAATCACTATCACCAATGGAAAGAGTAGAGCTCTCACCTGCATCAACATGAGACCACTGCATAAAAGGAGGCATAGAACTCCCACCCATATGAAGCCCCTCAAGTAAAGGTGGCATAGACAAACTTTGTTGTAAGTCAATAGATATACCAATATCCACATTCAATCCACCAGGAAGAGGAGGCAAAGAAAACCATCAGATGTAATAGAACACGATGGCATATTGTTTGACATATTGGCATTGGTTGTTCCTTCATTTGTTATAGTTTTCAATGTGCTGCCACTTTTATTTACTACAAAGACTTCTTCATCTTCATCATCACTCCCATCAACACTCGTACCAAAGAAACCATCCTACATAGAAAAAATTATACCCTATATATTTCAATTCTAAAAAATTTACATAAAATTTTAAATGTGAAGTAAAATTTAGTTAAACTTACCGATGGTAATTGGTTGTCCCATTCTCTAACCTACTCATCTAATGAGTTTTCTAGCATAAAATGTTCACTAAATGCATCATATTTATGCCCCAATCTCAACTCTTTTTCTTTTACCCGCATGTTGTAATGAGCATATACAAGATCATTAACTCTCTTTCTTGCAAATCAATATCTTTTTTTAATGTACTTGGTCAAAAATGCTCCAGTTATGTTCACAACCTAATGATGACGAAGTTTGACTAAGTATTCTAATAGTTATCTTTTGTAGTTCACGGTAGCTTATATCATGTTGCTTAGACCATGATGCTACATTTGAAAAGATTATTTACTTATAAGCTTGCTATAAAAAAGAAATGTGAATAAAGGTGGATTTTACCAAGACGAAGGACTTTTGTATTGGCAATTGCAAGAGAATGTCCAAAATCTCCTTTTGCAGATACAAAATCAGACCAAGAAAATATTAAAATAAAATTAGTAATCATATTTAATTATACATAAACGTTTCTATTAAAAAAACTATCTTGACCTGCAAAGATGCCATGGATTGAGCTACCTCATCGATTTCTACATGACAAATGACATCATTAAATGGACAATAAACCTCAATTGGCTACAAAATTACACAAAGTCAAACATAAAAAACATAAAATTGTTAAAATAGTCATAAAGAAGTGTAAGTCTAAAGAGACATACAATGGTAGATTCAAGGCGATAACGAGTATGAGGATTAAACATATACGTTACAGCACGAAGAGGATGACAAAATTGATTTGCCCATCTCTTAGTAATGATATCAATAAATAATGTAACACCCCAAATCTGGTTCATGCCTGGGAACCAAAAAGGAATGTCACTGGTCTCAATTAGGTCGGCTAACCCAAACTCAACTCCAGTGAATCTACTCTTGACTTTTCAAGATAGAAAATGCCAATCGCTATGCATGGATGATTGCGCAAAAATAACCTTAATATGCTACTATAAAAATCAATCAGATTCGTAAAATAAGTCGAACTTAGTCTCCCCTAAAAGTGCAATTAAAGGCCACCGTGTAAAATCAACATGTATACATGTCTATGTGTGTGTGTGTGTGTGTATATATATATATATATGAGGGCCGCTTCCATGCGCCAGAGGCAGGGAAGATTATATGCGCCACATTTTATTCTGGGCCGTCCGATTACAAGGATGGCCCAGATTTATTAGTTTTTTTTTTTAAAAATTTTAACTTGATCTGGACCGTCAAATTAGAAGGACGGTCCAGATCATATGGAGGGGTAGAGGCGGAGCACCGCCGCCGTGGCGGGGGAGGGAGGGTGCCCGCCCCGGCCTCGATCCGGCCCTGCCCCGGCCTCAATCCGGCCCTGCCCCGGCCTCAATCCGGCCCTGCCCCGACCCTCGCGCCGGCACCCGCCACGACCAGATCTGGCCGCCGCTAGATTCGGGCAGGCTGCAGCCGGTTGCGGGAGGGAGGCGGTTGCAGACGCCACCGCCCAGCCACAGATGAGCGTCGACCTCCGCCGCCGCCCCGTCGCGGCCACCGCCCCGCCGTGTCGCCGCCCCTTCGCGAGGGGGAGGGACGCTCCTCCCCCTCCCTCCTCCTCGCTCCCCCGCCGCGGACACCACCGCCCAGCAGTGGACGGGCGTCTGCATCGGTGGAGAGAGGAGGAGGGAGGGGGGAGGAAGCGTCCTCCCCCTGGCGAAGGAGTGGCGGCCATGAGGGGCGGCGACACGGCGGGGCGGTGCCCGCGACAGGGCGGCGGCAGGGATCCGACGCGGTGACGGCGGGGGCCGACGCAGCGGCGGTGAAACCTTAGGGTTTTATCATACACATGCTAATCTGGACCGTCCATGTAATCGAACGGTCCAGATTAGCATGTGGCGCTCCCAGCTTCCCTACCTTTGCTGAGAAATCTTTTCCCTATATATATATATATATATATATATATATGTATACACATACATACATACATTTTCATTCACACAACTTTATAATTTGCCGTGTAATCATTCTGAAGCATGAGCCTCGACCCACATATGCATTATATTCACATTTTTCATCAATTCTGGGTCTTGACTTACTTGTGCTTATTCAATGTCTACAAATATTTATTAACATGTCATCGTTAGCAATCTTTCTACTATAGCTATCTAGGGAGAAAAACAAGTGATCGGGGAGAAAAACGAGTGATCAAAGAGAAAATGAGTGGTCAAGGAGAAAAACAAGTGGTCGGGAGAAAAATGAGTGGTCAGGAGAAAAATGAGTGATCAGAGAGAAAAATGAGTGGTCTGGGAGAAAAATGAGTGATCAGAGAGAAAAATGAGCGGTCAAGGAGAAAACAAGTGGTCGGGGAGAAAAATGAGTGGTCAAGGCGAAAAACGAGTGGTCAGGGAGAAAAACAAATGGTCAGGGAGAAAATGAGTGGTAGTCTCGTAATAAAAACTTGACTCCACTCCGATTCAAGAAAAATAATACTAACTCGTAATAATTCAAAAAATCTGAAAAACAATAAAAATTCCCATAAAACATCACAACATTACAATGATGTGCTCTATAACTAATAACCCACCCAAACTGCTCGTAACGCGTCCTAATGCATTATTCGGCTTAAAAATAATTCTACGATCTAATTAAAATAAATAAAGAAAATCTGGTGTACTCTCATATGTTCTAATAACTCATTATGTTGTTATCTTACTGACATTATCATCATATGTTTGGGCACACATGACTCTCATGATTCATAACACAAGACCAACCTTAACTTGTTGCGTGTGTTCTGAAATTGACCCGTGTGCAAATAACTGTTGAACCGACCAGTTCAAATTATAAAACCTTAACTTGAGTCATGGGTTTTACAACCTTCCCTCCTTATAAAAATTTCATCCTCGAATTTTTAAATCAAGGAGGCTTTACTCTCGTAGCTATTCACTAAATCTAAAATCTAAAACGGAATGAGTGCATACCTGTCACGTCTGCCGTATCCTCCATTGCTACAGTAATTGTGGCTATGTCCATCCCCATTACCCATGATGGTGCTGAAGTGGAAGGTTCTACTGGTGGTGTTATTTGCATTCCTCTCAATCCAAAGAAGGTTGTTCTTGTTCTATCATGGCAGCCATCATTCCTTTCTCATTCAGACCCCTTTGATGCAGTCTCGATGACTGCTAAGTACTACCTCTCTATTCATGTCCTTGGTTTTGGAGGCCATGACTGAGTCCCATCATATTCTAGCCTCATCCTATAACACTACCGCAATAATCCGTACCCGGTGCTCCATCAGGCATGACATACTTTCTAATATACCAACGGCTGATGAAATCCATAAGAAAGCTTCTTCTACATCTAGTTTCCCTGTGAATCGGCATCCTCCATTCTTCATGAACTGCTCATATTGCTACAATCCAAGATTTCTATCACCTACTGATTTTTTTATCCTTCTCTAATCTCTGAATTGCAAAAATGACAATACTGACCCCTACTAGAGTATTACCAAACCCTAGGGTGCCTATCTATCCATTGTCATTTCTTGCGGGTCCACTACCCTCTGTACCCCTTCCTTCTTGAAGTGGGATGGCGGAATTGTTGTAGGAGTGGTCCCCTGATGTAGCGGTGGCGGAGGAGGCGACAACAGAGGACCCATGGGAACTGCAGGCTCCCCTCATGCCTCATCATCCACAGCTAATTTCTTCTTTGTTCGTTCTAGTGTGAGAACTATTTGTCGTAGTTCTGTCGGAATTCCTCCTGTCTCTGTTGCATCTGTATTTGTACCTCTGCCAACCATGCAATGGCAGCCTTCATTTCGGTCTAACGACTTCTAACGTTGCGACGGCTTTCACTACGGTTGCTACCTGCTACAGTGTCTACTGAGCCTAGCTCACTAGGATTTCCTGGCAGTAGTGTGGCTCTCAATCGGCTAGACACCATCTCACTATGAACATGAGTAAGGCTAGCTTGTTTGGGAGAAGTAGGCGATGGAATCCAATTCTGAGTACTTTGAGTTCTTACAATGATTAACCCTACTCACTGATCCAATCCTGAAAATACTACTACACTACCCATTGGTGAGAAATTTGTAAGTCAAAGACAACAAGGATAGAAATATATACCAACTAGCTAGACTTGGAGCAATCTTTGCACACACAACACATATGAAAATATCTTCTAACAGAATCGACCGAGAGTTTGCATTGATACCAAAAATTGTAACACCCCAAATCCAGCTTCATGCTCAAGAACCGAACCGGAATGTCACTAGTCCCAGTTAGGTCGGATAACCCAAACCCAACTCCTACAGATATACTATTGGCATCTCAAGATGGAAAATGTCAATCACTATGCATGGATGAATGCACAATAATAACCCTAACATGCTACTACATGGATGACATGTCAAGCAATTCACATACCAAATAATTACTATGAAAATAGATAAGATTCGTAAAATAAGACGGACTGAGTCTCCCCAAAAGTGCAATTAAGGGCCACTGTGTAAAACAACATGTATACGTGTGTGTGTGTTGTGTATATATATACATATATCATACATTTTCATTCACACAACTTTCTAATCTATTGTATAATCATTTGGAAGCTTGGGTCTCGACCCACCTGTGCATTCTATTCACATTTCTCATCAATTTCAGGTCTTCAGTTACTTGTTGTACTTATTCAATGTCTAAACATATTTATTAACAAGTCATCTTTAGCAATCTTTTTACTACAACGTACATCATATAACACCACATTATCATGTATTGAATTTCACTAGATCATCCTCAAAATATTAAACATGCTATCATCTGACATGTGGCATGCAAGAGATGTCACTATTCCTCCATCTAGGCTAGTTTATCCTACTCATGATCATCACCTACATATATTATAAAATAAGTCAATAACGAGTGTTACCGGTCCAAAAATATAACTAATATCAAACTGGCTATGAGAGCAAATTCTCTTATGAAAAATCCATTCATATACTTCTCGTAAACTCTTTGAAGGGCACCTACTGAGGAGCCACTAAGCTATAGACCAGGCAGCATCCCGAATAGACTATTCTACTGCTGCTAATTTTCTCATTTTATTTTCTGGTCCCTCGGGACTACTACTATATCCTAAGCCCTCTTCTTTCGTTCATAATTTTTCTGGCCTCGAGCACGAATCTAGAGCCTCACTTTGATTGGCACATGCACCTACTCATGGTACGTGCAAGTCAGTTTTTCCCATCTCTCGTCTCACTAGAAACTCGATAAAACTATATATAAGTCTGGGAAGGGAATTATATAATAGGCCTCAAGGCAACTTGTGGTGGATCTTTTTTTCAAAAACATACTCAAGAGATCTCATCCTCGAGGGCTATTAATTTGGAAGTTCGATCGATTAAATGACCAAGGTTAAGTGGGATTCGATAAAATGCCACTTAATTAGTCCTGCATGTATTAATGCAATACACAATAGAATGGAGCATAAAATAGGAAACGAGTCCTAAAGGACCTGGTAGAACCTTCAAGCATGTCCTCGCACCTAAGCGGCGAGCTCCTACTTCTTACCTTTACAACAAGATTAAATATTAATGCCTAGTATAATGCATTGATGCTACACTCCTCATCAATCCATACAAAACAACATCTATTTACATGTATTTAAATTCAAACTCTAATTCACTATTATCAAGCATTTAAATTTAAACCAACACCTATTTACAACTACACCATTTGCATCACAATAAAATCATAAAATAATTCATTATTAAATAAAATTGGATAAAATTCTATACCTAATCGTCAGTCACGCGGCGACGGCGACAAAGTTGTGGCTAGCTCGAGGGAGGATCGTGGGGGAGAGGGAAGGGAGAAAAAGGATAAGGAAGTTAGGTGAGGAGGATGGTGGCAGCTGGATGGTGACGACATAGAAGGTTTGGAATAAATAGGTGTTGGGGGAAACGAGTAGTCGGAAAGAAGGTAAGGAGTCATCTCATAAGGTGTCGGGCAAGAAAATGAGTGGTCGGGGAGAAAAACAAGTGGTCATCTCGTAATAAAAACTTGACTTGACTCTGACTCGAGAAAAATAATACTAACTTGTAATAATTTTAAAAATACAGAAAATAGGGAAAATATCATAAAACATCACAACATTACAATGACATGCTCTATAACTAACAACCCACCCAAACTTCACGTAACGTGTTCTAATGCGTTATTCGGTCTAAAAATAATTCTACGATCTAATTAAAATAAATAAAGAAAATCTAGTGTTCTCTCAAATATTCTGATAACTCATTCTGTTGCTGTCTTACTGACGTAATCATCATATACTAAGTGTAACACCCCGTTTCGGCTCACCCGTGAACCGACCCAGAAATGTCACCGGCGACCGAACCATTCGCTAATCTACTGGGTTCGGTTAAGCCGTCCAGGATCTGCTCTCGGCGTTTTAAGATGGAGATGCAAACATGAGATGCATGAATGGGAACAATTGGGTTCTAACGGAGTCCTACATGCATGACATGACGTGCGAGCAAAGACAAAACAAAACAATAAATGAGAAACCAAAAGAAAACATACACTATTACGGAAAAACGGACAGAGTTTCCCCTAAAAGTGCAATAAGGGCCAACCTGTCCACAACAAAGGTATATAAATATTTTATGAAAATACGATAACAAAACATAACAATCTACCATGACATTCAATCATTATCTCATTTGTTTCACGTGAGCCGAGTCTGAACTCCAAGGCTCCCTACTCATTCATATTTATCAGTTCGTTTCATAACAAGTAATTCATTCAAGCAAACACATCAAAATTATCATTTACATAACAATAACACACCATCATTATACGTTACACGTGGCAGGTACATGTGTGCGCGGTTCCGTGCTGCTCCTCCGCAGTCCCGACAGCTTTCATCGCTCGCATTCCTCACCTACATATATATAGAAAAACCGTCAGTAACGAGTGTTACCGGCCAGGAAAATAACTAATATCAATCTGGCACAGGAGAGCAAACTCTCCTGTTGAATCAAAACCATATACTTCCTCAAGAACTCTCATCAGGGCACATACGGGAGCCGTTCGCCCTCGGGTCGACAGCGTCCCCCTTTCTTTCTCATTCTCATACCTTGGCCATTTCTCTATCGCTTCTCGCATCAAATTTCATTCCTTACCGCCCTCTGCACCTTCCATATTACTCCTGGCCTTGAGCACAAAGGCCGAGCACTCTCAGGCAGTCGCCTTCAGTACCCTTTGAACCACAAGTCTAGACATGCGCTGCATTGCAGTACCCGTAAACCTCCACACTTCTCCGGGTTTGAGGAACTCAAAGGTGGAGTTGTCCGGATCCTTCGGGAATGAAGTGGGTTCTCCCCAGCTCTAGAGCCCGCTCTTCCGGGCACACGCCCTATCTGAAGACGTGGCCGCAAGTAACCCTCATTCCATCTCTCACCGAAAACACGAAAACTATATATATATAGGCCTGGGTTGGGATTTATACGATAGGCCCGAAGGCAACTTGAGCTGGATCTGAAGTTCTAAAACAAACTCGAGGGATCTCATCCTTGAGGGTTATTAATCCGAAAAAAGAACTGTTGGCTAAATGGCCCGAGTTAAGTGGGATCCGATAAAATGCCACTTAACTCGTCCTGCACATGATAAATCAAATACACAATGGAGTAGCGTAAAAACAGAGAACGAGTCCTAAACGGACCTGGTAGAAGCTCCAAACGGGTCCACGCAGCCTAGGCGGCGAGCTCCTACACCGTACCTACACAATCAAGCTAAAAACTAACGCTCGCATGATGAATCACACATCCTATAGCATGCACACACAATCAACACAATCACGCATCAATCAACACACATCAACCTATATCAATTCTAGCAAGTCTACTTAGGCTAGTTTGCATTAGATCATGATCATTACCTAGTTACCCTAATTAGTTTCTTAGTCTCCATTTTTAACACCACTCAATCAAACAAATTTCATATTTTATCCTTAATCAAATCTACATTTATACATATTATTATAACACACAATTCACCAATCCTAGCATGCAATTCTAATAATCAATACTTTCAAATAATTAAGTTAAAATAAATTATACCTTGCGTCGTCGAAAATCGGCGACGGCTAGGGTTTCCGTTTCGTGGCTCCAAACTCGAATTCGGCACCTAGCGGCGTCCGAAGTCCGATCAGATTGGACCGGGTGCGTTCGGTGGGTGATCCGGCGAATTTCCCACGAATCCAATTTTCCAGCGGTTCCGGTGGTTTTCCGGCGAGTGTCGGCGGTTTTCTGGCGATGATTCGGGACGGGGCAATCAAGGGGTCTATCGGCACCAGCTCGACGAGCTTGGTCCGATGGTGGTGTCAAAACAAGGTAGCCGAGGCGGTGATGGCCGTCGACGGTGGCGTCGAAAATGGGCGGCGGTGGCGGCGTGCTCCGATCGGGGCTCTGGCCGGCCTCGACGGCGGTTGGGATGATGGGGGAAACGTCGGCAACGCCGCAGCGGTGGTCGTCGGGGCCACAGCGGCGGCGGCGCGGCTCCGGACAGCAGTGGAATCTGGCTCAGAG
>JAURVB010008416.1:0-15302 GCA_033002965.1 Piper betle | reverse complement strand
CGTGCTGTTCGATAAAGTATCTTAGGGTCTAATTCTGATAATTGTTTTTTATTATATAGATCCAAGTTTTTATCTATATCTATAATTTCATCTATTTTTATATCTTTGGTTACAATATTACTAGTAGATGCTCTAAATACTGACATTTTACCAAAATTTCCAAGATTCTCTTTTTACTACTATTCCAGTATTTTTTAACTTTTCTAGTCCTTGCTCTAATTTTATTATATTATTATTAGATAATTTTCCTAGGATAAGATTATTCTGTTCTTTTATGTAATCTAGGTTTTTAAGTTTTTGTTTATTTATGTCTTCTATACTATATGATAATTTTAAATTTTCTTGTAACAAATTTTCTCCAAGATTTATTATTAAGTCTATTATACTATTTAATTGTCCATTATTACCATGTAATTCATGAGTATGATTATTATAACCAAAATTACACAGAAGACTACTTTCTTTTATTTTTACAGCTAATTTTTGGTTAGGAGTTAATTCTAGGTTTAAATAGTTTAAAGACTCAATATTGCCTAAGAAAGAACCTTGCTCTGATACCAACTTTTTTCGACGTGTCTCAGAATCTGAGATTTTTCTATTACTCTTTTTTTTTACCAACCTTTTAGAACTTTAAGTTTATAATTTTCTTAAAGATTATACAAAAGACTACGAAATATATTGAAAGTATTAGTGTCCCTAATAGTATTATAGTTAAACTAACTATAGGATTATGTATGTGCAAACTTATCAACTGTGTCCTGTCTCTGGCTATAACAATAGTAAAATACATTCAACAGCTAACGCATACTAATACTGCCACAACTATGATTACAATCGTTCCTAATAATATCAATTCTATGCTTATCATTAACTTGCTTCTTATCAATTCAAACTAACAGTGGATTTAACTAACTCACTCCCCTTTTTGGCATGTTCCTTTGGATTTAACGGCTAAACGGCCTCCTGCCTTAATGCCAATATCCTGGACTCAGCGGCCTTTATCAGGGAAGTTCCAGCTAGATTAATTACTCTTAGTGTTGATGATAATAAAGCAACTTTATAAAAGCATAGAAGAAGTCTAATAATACATAAACACACTTATTTTATAAACAAACTTTACAGACTTACAATTTCTTTAGATCTGCACGATCTATTACAAACTGAACTCCAAACCTTTTTTGTAGACTCCAAGAATTTCTTCTTGCGACCACTTACTTCTACAAGCACACAATGAATCCTTTTTATAGACTTGGATTCGACTCAACTTCTAAATGAAACTTTATAAATCCGGACATATCCGGTTTTTACATCATATTCGTTTTCACATCCATCTACCATTTTTTGACACATCTTTTTTTTTAATTTACAACCACATATATTTCTTGGTGGGGAATTATCCACGTATTCCAGACTCTTGGTGAGAATTTCTCCACGTCATCTGAAATCTTGGTAAGGAATTCTCCACGTCATCAGTTTTTCTTGGTGATGATGTCTCCACATATGCCGTATTACTTGATAGAAGTTGTCCACATAGTCCAAATTTTCTTCCTTTTAGAAATTCCTGAAATATTGTCTGGGAACCCTAGGTGTCTGCATGCTACTTCCTTCATTCTGAGAGTCTTCAGCCTCATTAGGGTCTTGAGCATCTTGATATTCATTACTGTCTTCATCTTGGTCAGATTCATTCTCTTCCCAATTCCGCCAATTCCTTTCTTGGTGTGAAGGGTTAGCATACCTGTCTTGCATCATATAATTAGGTAATTGTGCCTCAGGCTGGTTCGGCACTACCTGATCATCTGGTTGTGCATCGTTATTAGGGTCCTCATAATCCTCCTCATCTTCATCTTCCTCCATTTCTTCCTCAGCATATAAACGAGCATTGAAAACATAGTGTCCATGCTGATAGATGCCTTCTACAATATCTTCCTCACTAATATGGTGTCCTTCACTAGCGAATGGGCATCTCATCTTCCAGTGTCCTGGGCCATATATTTGTATGGTTTGGCCTTCTCTCATAAATTCTTCCTGGCTCTCTTGTATCTGTCTCTGTATTTCTACCAGCTTGGTAATGATTGCATCTCTCTAAGTCTGGTGACTACAAGCACTACGGTGGCTAGTCGAAGCATGCACATTGGGTTCTCCAGAAGGTGGTTGGGCTCTCGACCTACTAGATACTGTCTCGCTAGGCATATGACTAGGACTAGTAATCCTGGGAGGAGAAGGTGATGGATCCCTGGTCTGAGTCTTACGAGTTGATCTCACCATGGCGATTGACCGTCACTTATCAAACCTGTGTGCACTGTCATTCAACTACATGGTGAGATCATTCAACTTCCATCTTAAACGATCAAGAGTTAGCTCTGATACCAATCTTGTAACACCCCAATCCGGTTTACTTTCAACCCGGACCGGAACTGTTACAACGGATCGACTACTCGTAACTGATTAATTTGGTTGACCCAAAACCTGACGGCTACGATATAACCCTCTCGACGTCTTAAGATGGAGTACGTCGCTAAGGCACAAACAATGTATCAATGAGATGTAAAATCCTAGCAGGATACTACGTGAATGTCATGATAATAGCCACACACCAAAATAATTAAAATAGCAACGAAATTCATAAAAATCCTGGAATAAAACGGACCGAGTCTCCCCTAAAAGTGCAATAAGGGGATGACCTATTAAAACATGGCACAATATAATATATATGAAATAATAATTTACATCACAATAGGATTCCAAAACCTCCACACATTTTGTAATCGGTGTCTCACCCACCTGCAATTCATACTCAGCACATTTGGTTCCTTTTCATTTTAGCATAGCACATCATTAGAGCTTTTCTCAAAACATTTCCAAGCATTTCTAAAACAAGGCATACAAGCTTCACAAACAAATGCATATATGCACCAATATGTAAATCCACAACATCAGCCAATCGTATCATATCCTACGCAAAAGTCGACGCGGTGCCAGGTATGTGTGTGCAATGCAAACGCTAGTCCTTCGTCAAGCGGGCATACTCCATTCATCTTCCTCATCTACATATATAGTAAGAAAACGTCAGCAACGGGTGTCACTAGTCTGGAAATAACTAATATCAAATTGGAACATGAGAGCAAACTCTCATGGAAAGCAAACAATCATATACCTTCCTCAAGAACTCTCATAAGGGCAACTTGAGAGGAGCCATTGAGCAGCTTACTCAACAGCGTCCCGATCTAGCTGGTACTGTACCACTTTCGGCATTTCTTTTCTAATTCCACTTTCGAGAAACCTTTATCCTAAGCCCTCTCTCGAACCTCCATATTACTTCTGGCCTTGAGCACTTAGGCCGAGTACTCTCAGGCATGCGCCTTTAGTACTCTTTGAACCACAAGTCCGGACATGCGCTATACTTAACAGTACCCGTAAACCTTTACATTCTTCGCGTGTAAGGAACTCAAATGCAGAGTTGTCAGGATCCCTTGGGAATGGAACAAGCCTCTCACTAATCCAGAGCCCGCTTTGACTGGCATGGCATCCTCTCATAGTATGTGCAAGTCGATTCATCTTCTCTTGTCTCACTGAAAACTCGATAAAACTATTTATAGGGCTGGGTTAGGATTTATTATAATAGGTGAGCTCCTGCAACGAACCTACATGAACATAACTATTTACTAACGCCCATACATATATGATGCATGCCTATATAACTAATATATCCACATTCATACATGAATCTAATCAAACATGACAATCATCTCAACAATCACACTAAATCTCTAATTGTCAAGCAAGTTAATAATTTTATGATTTCATATGTTACTTATTACCTAGCACTTTTAATTCCCATTTCAAAATATACCTATTCTAATTAGGTGACAATGGTTTAATCAATTTAATCCGTTTAACTTAATACTAGCATGCAAAACCTAAATCATGCAAATTCATAAATTAACTAGTTAACAAGCATTTTATTAACTATTCAGTGGTTTACTAACAATTTCATTAGTGAGCATTTACATCACACAACACAATCTATGCTAATCACAACATGTTTATCATAATTCACGATTAATTTAACTAAAATCATGAAGTTAATAAAATAAATTCCAATATGCTACCATGACCACAACATGCATATAATAATACTAAAAAAAGAAGGAAAAACCACCTCGCGATCGGCGCTGAAATCGGTGCCGATGGACAAAGGCGATGATGGCGAGCCGGCAGTTTTCCGGTGACTACGCCGGTGGGGCAATAGGAGGTAAAGGTTAGCACCGTCTCGGCAAACTTGTAAATAGAACTTGACTCGACATTGGCTCGAGTCAAGAATAATAACTAACTCAGAATAAATCCAAGAAAAATCTAAAAGAATTTGGAAAATCCCATAAAATCAAACAAAATATCACAACATCTAAATGACGTGTTGTATAACTAATAATCCGCCCGAATACAATCTAACGCGTCCTAATGCGTTATTCAGCCTAAACTAATTTTACGGTCATAACATGAAAAAAAATAAAATGATCAACTGTATACTCTCATATCTACTAATAACTCAGTCTGCTGATGCATGTCTGATGCTATCATCAATACTTGGGTATACATGAACCCTCATAGCACGTGCACACGGTCAACCTCGGCCCCGCACACGTGTTCTGAAAGCTGAATCGACTCAAACCACAGTCAAACCGGCTGGCTAGCGACTATAAAACCTTTACTCGAGTCGCGGGTTTTACAGGAATTGGGGTGTTACGATTTTTGGTATTAGAGCAAACTCTCAGTCTATTCAGATGGAAGATATTTTCATATGTGATGTGTGTGCAAAGATTGCTCCAAGTCCAGCTGGCAAGTACATATTTCTATCCTTGTTGTTTTTGATTTACAAATTTACTCATCCAATACTGGTAGTACTGTCAGTATTTTTAGGATTGGATTAGTAAGTAATGTTAATCATGGTAAGACACTCTAAGTACACAGAAGGACTCCATCACCTCCTTCTCCCAGAAAAGCTAGCCCTACGAGTTCACAGCGAGACGGTGTCTAGCCGATCTAGGAGCCGCACCGCCGCCAGGAAATCCTAGTGAGCTAGCTCAGTAAGCTGTCGTAAGGGGCGCCGTCGTAGTGGAAGCCGCTGTAGCATTAGAAGCCGTCAAACTGAAATGGAGGTTGCCATCGCAAGGTTGCTGAGGTACAACTGTAGATGCAACTAGAGTAAGGAGGAATTTTGAAGCGAATTATGACAAATAGCTCTCGTCATAGCACGAACAGAGAAGAAATTAGCTGTGGATGATGAGGCACGAGGGGAGCCTATAGTTCCCATGGGCCCTCCACTGCTGCCTCCTCCATTGCTACACCAGGGGACCACTCTATAGTAAGTCCACCTATCACTCAGGAAGGGGTACGAGGGGTGGACCTGTAGGAAATGACAGTGGATAGATAGGCGCTCCAGGGTTTGTTAATACTCTAGCAGGGGCAGTATCAACATTTCCACAATTCGAGAATGGAGAAGGATCAAACAAATCAGCAAGTGATAGAAATCTCAGATTGTGGCAGTATGAGCTGTTCAGTGAAGAATGGAGGACGCCCATTCATGGGAAAACCAGTTTTAGAAGAAGCTTTCTTGTGGATTTCATCAGCTGTTGGCATATTAGGAAGTATGGCATGTCCTGAAGTGGAACAACCATGTACGGATTATTGTGGGAAGCATTATATGGATCATAGGCTATAGAATATGGCATGGGATTCTGGTCATGGCCTCACTTACAGTACTTATGAGGCAGTGCAACCTCAGGATGTGACATGGGACAAATTCAATGCTGAGTTTGATGGAAAATATTTTCCTTTGAATGTAAGCAAGAGGAAGGAAAGTGACTTTCAAACACTTAGACAGGGACCCATGAGTGTGGCATAGTATGAGGCCAAATTCAGAACATTGGAAAGTTTGCACGGGATTTAGTGCCAATGGAACAACGAAGAGTCGAGCGCTTTTATGAAGGTCTACACTATGATATCCGTCTAGCCCTGATTGACAGGAAATTTGCCACTTTTGGGGATGTGGTGTGAGTCGCAAGTGCAGTTGAGCGAATCTTGGACAACAGCACCCTCAATGATATCAATTGGATTAGGGGATACAACAAAGCACATCAGATAGAGGCCATGACAGGGACATGAATAGGCAGCCTTGGATAAAAAGGAATACAGATAACACCACGCATGGAGGGCCGTCCACTTCAACACCACGATGGGCAGTGAGGATGGACACAACTGAATCACTGGAGGATACGCTAGATGTGACAGGTCTACACGCATTCCGCTTCAAACTTCAAATTTAGTAGATAGATATGAGAGTACAGCCTCCTTGATTTAAAATTTCGAGGACAAAATTTTTATAAAGAAGGAAGGTTGTAAAACCCGTGACTCAAGTAAAGGTTTTATAGTCTGAACTGGTCGGTTTGACTATTATTTTCAGTCGGGTCAATTTCAGAACACGCGTACCGAGCCGAGGCCAGTCTTGTGTTATGAACCATGAGAGTCATGTGTGCTCAAGTATATGATGATAACGTCAGTAAGACAGCAGCAGAATGAGTTATCAGAATATATGAGAGTACGCCATATTTTCTTTATTTATTTTAATTAGATCGTAGAATTATTTTTAGGCCGAATAATGCATTAGGACGTGTTATGAGAAGTTTGGGTGGGTTATTAGTTATAGAGCATGTCATTGTAATGTTGTGATGTGTATTATGTTTTATGAGATTTTCCCCTATTTTTCTAGATTTTTTTAGAATTATTACGAGTTAGTATTATTTTTCTCGAGTTGGAGTCGAGTCAAGTTTTAATTACGAGACTGACCACTTGTTTTTCTCCCTGACCACTCATTTTCTTCCTCCGACACCTTACGAGATGACTCCTGACCTTCTTCCTAACCACTCGTTTTCCCCCCGACACCTATTTATTCCAAACCTCCGACGTCGTCACCATCCAGCCGCCACCATCCTCCTCACCCAACTCCCTTCTCCTTTTTCTCCCTTCCCTCTCCCCCACGATCCTCACTCGAGCCGGCCACAACCTTGTCACCGTCGCCGCGTGACTGACGATTAGGTATAGAATTTTATCCGATTTTATTTGATAATGAATTGTTTTATGATTTTATTGTGATGCAAATGGTGTGATTGTAAATAGGTGTTGGTTTAAATTTAAATGCATGTTAACAGATGATAATAGTGAATTAGAGTTTGAATTTAAATGCATGTAAATAGATGTTGTCTTGTATGGATTGATGAGGAGTGTAGCATTCATGCATTATATTAGGCGTTAGTATTTAGTCTTGTTGTGTAGGTACGGAGTAGGAGCTCGCCGCCTAGGCATGAGGACACGCTCGGAGCTTCTACCAAGTCCGTTTAGGACTCGTTTCCTATTTTACGCTCTATTCTATTGTGTATTATTTTATTACTTGCAAGACGAGTTAAGTGGCGTTTTATCGGATCCCACTTAACCCGGGCCATTTAATCAACCAGTTTTCCAGATTAGTAACCCTCGAAGATGAGATCCCTCAAGTATGTTTTCGAAAACAAGATCCACCACAAGTTGCCTTCGGGCCTATTATATAAATCCCTTCCCAGACCTATATATAGTTTTATCGAGTTTTTAGTGAGACGAGAGATGGGAAAACTGACTCGCATGTACTGATGAGCGGGCGCACATGCTAGTCAAAGCAGGCTCTGGATTAGTGAGTTGGCTGTTCCAATCTTGAGGGATCCTTACAACTCCCGTTTTGAGTTCCTCACACCTGGAGAAACGTGGAGGTTTACGGGTACCGTTTAGTATAGTGCATGTCCGAACTTGTGGTTCAAAGGGTATTAAAGGCAATTTCCTGATAGTACTCAGTCTTCATGGTCAAGGTTAAGAGAATTACAGAGGAAAGGAGAGGGCTTAGGATATACTAGTTGTAACACCCTAATTTCGGTTCACTTAAGAACTGAATCAGAAATATTATGATCAGCATGACTTGATCAATGAAATAGATCGAAACAACTATCTTGGTGTCATGAGAATGGAAGACATTATTAAATACATGTCCAAAACACATCGAACACAAATAAAATTAAGAAAGTAAATAATTATGCTGAGCTCAAGTGTGTATAGCGTTCATTTGTCCTCCCACCAAAGTCAACTCAAGATTGTAAAACCTACATATATTATATGGAAAACATCAATAACGAATGTTACTAGTCCAAAAAATTACTAATATAAACAGGCAAATGGGTATTCCATTACCCACAAAAACTTATGAAACTTCAAGATTGCCTCACACCGGGAGGTAAGCAAACATACTTAAGCAAGTGTTGGCTCGCATGCACTGCTTATAATCATATTCATACATACAGCACTTACACCCTCACATCTTCCATATCACCCACCACGCTACTCGTATGGCAAAAGGAACAGTTAAGTTAGCGCTACAAATTTCAAAAATGTGTTGGCATTACGCATTACCATCATACATTGCACTACCTCATGGTTTGAAGGAGTACTAGTGCTGCCCATACATATCTCTCCCTACCACTCATTCTCTTATTTGTGAAATCCATAAAAATGTGCGTAGTAAAAATAAGAGGCTTAGGGAAGAGGTTTATATTATATATTTCTGGAGCTTCAGTTCGAAAACTAACAAGAGATCTCATCCTTGTAGTTTTATTAAACATGCGTAGAAAACATAACTAAATGGCCCGACATTGGAGGGATGCAATAAAACTCCACCGATATCGTCCTATGTATAAAACACAATTAAACTCAACACGCAAGGAGTCAAGCAGAGAGGAAGAGTCCTACGGAGATGTGGTCCAAGCTCCAAGCGTATTTGCACATCTACGGCGAGCTCGAACTCCGAAACCTGCATCGGAACCCACTACTATGATGCATGCTCGTGGTGTGTGCTCATATCATCAATACATCTTAATAAAAAAACTATACTAAATAAACATATCGCTAAACACACAACATGTAAATCAAGACATGATAAAAAAATGACTAATAACAAATAATAAATAAATACATACATACAATCATGAATAAATAGATAGATAACAAATACGTAAAAGCAATCTATAGTCTAATCATAAAATAATAATATCTATACTATAGACGTAAATGGCTAAACACAAGTAAATATTATATATACTCGTGTTAGTACTCATATAAACAATGAAATAAATAAATAAATAATCATTCAATAAATAAATAAATAAGCAATTAATTTTAATTAATCATGAATAATAATAATAATATCATAGTCATCATTAGAGAATAAGTAACTAAATTCAATTAAATAATAACATACATGTAACGAACAAGTAAATAAATAAATAAAATTTAGTAAACATAAAAAAACTAATATTAATAAGTAAATATAATATTAATACTAACAAATAATTATGCAAACATACATCATATACGATAAATATATAAATAAAATTAAATAAATAATTGATAAAGAAATAAATATACAATTTAATAAACATAATAAGATAATATTAATAAGTACATATAATATTGATAATGACAATTAATCATGTAAACATTCATCATATATGACACTTATAAATAAAAATAAATAAATAATAATGAATAAATAAATAAATAAAGACTAAATAAATAAATAATAGATGAATAAATAAATAAAGAAACACATATAACATCAAATTATGCAAAATAATGTGAATATGCATATAAACTAATGTAAGGGTTTTCGAATTACCAAAAACAGACGAAAAATAGACGAAAACAAGCTGAATCGGACCGAATGATGCCGAACCAGACCGAATTGAATGGGCTGAACCAACCTGATCTGGGTTAACTAGAAAATGGACATGGTTGGCAAACTCAGGCATGACCAGGTGAACGCGGTCACAGGCTAGTGGATGTGGACGCAGGTTGGCGAACGCAATCGCGGCAGGTGGGTAAACGGCCCGAACAAAGGGGCGGTAGTGCCTGTCACCGAACAACACCGATGGCAGTGCGGCAGAGGTTGCTGTTGGTCGGATTGAAAGAGGGGAGGACGGGGAATGTGATGGTAGTGGCAGTCGGAGGAGTCCGGCTACTAGTGGCCGGAAAGGGGCGGATTGCCACCGGTGCGCCGATCGCTCGCTAGTGGCGATCGCAGACGCGGTGGTGGATGGTGTTGGTCACAAACCGTAGATCTCGCTAAGGGCAAGCCATCGGGGTGGTCGGATCGGCCGGTGGTGGCTCGCCTGCGCTCGAAAATGGCCCAAACGGTGGCAGTAGCAGTGATGAACAGTGATTGAAAACTCCGTCGCCGACAGCGATTGCGGCGGCACCGGTAGTCATGAGTGGTACAAATGGAAAGCTGGTCGTGAGGTGATCAGACCGTACTGAATGGGTGGCCAAAGAGCGCCAGGGTGTCACCGGCGGCGAGCCAAATTGGTTGCGGCGTTAAGGTGAAAATGATCCAAAATCGTGGGGAAGTCATAAAAATCAAATGGAGAATGCTAGGGTTGAGTGGACAGCTCAAATTTTGTCACATGGCACGATCTGACGTGTCCGACAACTCAATAGCCTAATGGGGTCCACCTATGGGTATATGCAATATATATATGGACGGAAAGCTCAGCGGATCAAGACCGTTCAAAGTCGAAACTGATTCGAGTGCAAAAAATGACTCTATAAGGAGGAATTGAGGGAAAATTGCTAGATGGGCCTCAAACACTAAACTCAATCAAGCTGGGCCAACATGGGCACGATCAAGTGATCCAAAATTTCTATGCTGCATGCAAATAAAATACCCTGAAAATCCCAAACGAGTACTAAATACTGCAACGGCCTAGATCTAAGCCTAAAATCCTGGCTAACACATACAAACAACTTTGTATACCTCTATACACACTGATAACTCATGTTGTTATCATCTACATGTTAGGCATACTCAGCCACTATAGCATGCTCATACGGCCATCTAGGCCTCATACTCATATTCTTAATATTGTTTTTGGCTCGAGCTCACTCAAATCCATCTCGAGACTGCCCGAACTGGACATAACTAATACGGGTAAAACCCTAAGCCGAAACTAGGATTTTACACTAGTAGTCCCGAGGGACCAGTAAAATAAAATGAGAAAATGCCGATAGAGGCATCAGCAGTAGCAAAGCAGTCAGTTTGGGATGTTATCAAGTCTGCAGTCCAGTGGCTCCTTAGTAGGTGCCCTTCAGAGAGTTATAGTGACGTATATGAATGTCTTCCTTCATATGAGAGTTATCTCTCATAGCTAGTTTGATATTAGTTATATTTTGGACCAGTAACACTTATTACTGATGTGTTTTCATATATATGTAGGTGATAGGCATGAATTGGATGTGCCAGCTTGACGGAGGTGCAGGGATGTCTCTTACATACACACATGTTAGATGATAGAATGTTAATATTTTGTTTATGATTTCATTATATTGAGGATGATGTGATAAAATGCAATACATGATGATGCAGTGTGATATGATGTATGTTGCAATAGAAAGATTGCTAACGATAACATGTTCATAAATATGTTTAGACATTTAATAAGTACAACAAGTGAGTCAAGACCTAAAATTGATGAGAAATGTGAATATAATGCATAGGTGGGTCAGGACCCAAGCTTCGGAATGATTATACACTAGATTAGAAAGTTGTGTGAATGAAAATATATGATATATATATATATATATATATATATATATATATATAGTACATGTTGATTTAACAGGGTGACCCTTAATTGCACTTTTAGGGGAGACTTAGTCCATCTTATTTTACAAATCTTATCCATCGTAATTATTTGGTATGTGAATTAGTTGACATGTCATCCATGTACTAACATGTTAGGGTTATTTTTGTGCATTTATCCATGCATAGCAATTGACATCGTCCATCTTAAGATGCCAAGAGTAGATCCGCAGGTGTTGGGGTTCGGGTTACCCGACCTAATCGGGACCAATTATATTCCGGTTCGGTTCCCGACCATGAACCGGAATTGGGGTGTTACAATTGTCATCACATGTAATCTTCCTATCCACTCTACACCTACAGTTGTGTTGCTTGACTCTGGTAGTATGCATACGTTCATAGCTAAGACATTTGTTGATAGGATCAGTTTGCCTGTAGAGGACTTAGGCTATGACTTATTTGTGTCGACTCTTGTTGTGAGATCCCTCAACTTAGTACTACATCTAATACCCACTCGGATAAGATCATGTTTATAAGTGGCAATGGACTATAGATCTTTAACTTGGTTAACCACTTTTAAAGAAATGACTTTAGCCCATTAGGTTGCACTTTGGGCCGGGTTATTACAAATGGTATCAGAGCAACCTGGTATCCGTATTAGATGATGGGCTGGAATAGGGACATTGGCTAAGGTTGCCGGTCACGGGCCAGAGAACGACGTGTGCTGAGGCTAGCAATGGGCCAAGTGTAGGAATTTTGGGGATGAAATTTCTTAAGGTGGGTGGATTGTGAGATCCCTCAACTTAGTCTCACATCTAATACTTAGTGAGATAAGATCTTGTTGACAAATGGGAATGAACTATAGATCTTTAAGTTGGTTAATCACTTTTGAAGAGATGACTTATCCCATTACGTTTGCACTTTGGGCTGGGTCATTACAAATGGTATCAGATCTTCCTATTTCCGTGTTAGATGGTGGGTTGGACTAGGGACATTGGCTATGCTGCTGGTCATGGGCCAAAGAAGGTCGTGGGCTGGGGCTAGCAACAAGCCAAGTGTAGGAATTTCGGGGATGAATTGTCTTAATGTGGGTGGATTGTGAGATCCCTCAACTCAGTCTCACATCTAATATCTACTGAGGTAAGATCATGTTTAAAAGTGAGAATGGACTATAGATCTTTAACTTGGTTAACCACTTTTGAAGAGATGACTTAGCCCATTACGTTGCACTTTGGGCTGGGTCGTTACAAATGCTATCAGAGCAACTTGGTTCCATGTTAGATGGTGGGCTGGACTAGGGACGTTGGCTAAGACTACTGGTCACGGGTCAGAGAAGGACATGCACTGAGGCTGGGAATGGGCCGATTGTAGAAATTTTGGGGACAAAATTTCCTAAGGTGGGTGGATTGTGAGATCCCCTAACTTAGTCCCACATCTAATACCCACTGGGATGAGATCCTGTTTATAAGTAGGAATGGACTATATATCTTTACCTTGGTTAACCACTTTTAAAGAAATGACTTTAGCCCATTAGGTTGCACTTTGGGCGAGTTCATTACACCTGCCAAAGCCGTACACACCATTGGTGAGTGCGTGCAGGGTGTCACCGTGATTATCCAACAATGCTTTCTTTTCACTGATTTCACAGTTTTTGCCGATGTAAGAGTTTGACACAATATTCGGCATGGATTAGATGATGCGCCACCGGGCATTGATTGACTGCTAGGAGAAGAAGGTTCAGCTCAGACTGAAGAGGAATATGAGGATTACATTCCAAGGCAGAGGTAGAGACAGAGGAGGATGTATGATATCCTATTAGTGGGGTCAGAGATTGATAAACAGAGGTTGTGAAGCCTTCCTTGCCACTATTGTGGCTACACCAGATTAGTCAACACCAGAGTTGGCATAGATTCTAGTAGTCAATGAGTTCACAAATGTCTTCCTAGATTAGGTGCCGAGACTACCACTTGCTAAAGAGGTAAAGTTCGCTATTGATTTGGTCCCCGATATTGCGCCTATGTCTAGAGCACCGTATCAGATGTCACCTCTTGAGCTCAGGGAGCTCAAGACTTAGTTGCAAGAGCTACTGGAGTACGGCTTCGTCAGGCCGAGTATCTCAACTTGGGGCTCTCCGGTCCTCCATGTGAGGAAGAAGGGTGGCATCTTGAGGCTGTGCATCAACTATAGAATGTTCAACCAGGTTATAGTGAAGAACCGTTATCCCCTCTTGCTGATAGATAATTTGCTTGATCATTTTAGAGGAGCTGATTGGAGTGACTTTATACCCATAACTGCTAATCTTGCTCCACATACTAATGGCCTCCTGTTCAAGGCATCTGCAACCATATTTGCCGAAGCAAACAACATTTACAACCATATCTGCTCAGGGCATCTGCTAGGCAATGTGGTTGCAGATGCCCTGAGCAGGAGGCCATTAGTATGTAGAGAAAGATTGGCAACTATAGCTATACAATATAAGGACCAGAGATAGGATGTAGCTGGCTAACACCTTGTGGTAGTGTTAGTAAGGCTAACGATTAATCCAACTATGACAGACTATATCAGATAGGTGCAGGCAATTGATCAATTGCCAGAGCAGTGATTCCTTTAGGGACTCATTCCAAGTTATTTACAAAAGCAAATAGTTTGTACCAAATGAGAGGACAGTTATATACGTCAGATGTTGCAGAGTTTATTGGATTGCGTAAGGACATTCTTCACGAGGCTCATCACTCAAGGTTCACGGTGCACCCAGGCTACGTGAAGATGTATCATGACTTTTGTTGATCTTATTAGTGGTCAGGGCTCAAGAAGGGCATCTTTGACACTGTGTCAGAAAGTCTTATCTGTCAGCAGATCAAGATCGAGCACCAAAAACCAGGTAGTTTGTTGCAGCCATTGCCACTATCAGAGTGGAAGTGGGATTCCATCATGTGCACCTTTTTCACACATCTACCCCCTTCCAGGCTACAAATGGATGCAGTATGGATTATTCTTGATAGGTTGACGAAATTGGCACACTTTATGTTGATTCATATGACCTATCCCTTGTCTAAGTTGGCTAGATTATACTGGGATGAAATTGTCAGACTCCATAGAGTTCCTAGGGAGATTGTATCAGATAGGAACCCAAGATTCACCTCTTCTTTCTAAAGATTTTTCCAATGAGAACTTGGGACGAAGGCCAAGTTTAGTACAACCTATAATCCAAGGACTGATGGCCAGTCTAAGAGGACAATTCAGATCCTAGAGGACTTGCTCTAGTCGTGTGTGATGGACGTCGGTGGACCATGGGAGGAGCATTTTCCCTTGGTGGAGTTTTTGTATAACAATAGCTACTAGTACAACATAGAGATGGCATCCTTCGAGGCACTGTATGGTAGGCTATGTAGTTCACTATCATGTTGGCTAGAGGGCTATGAGCCATGATAGTAGGCCCTGAGTTTCTTCAAGACTCCCAGAGGATAGTTAAGTTGATCAGACGGAGGCTTCGGTAGCTTAGGGTAGACAGAGATCTTATGTAGATCAAAGGCGTAGGGATGTTAATTCTTCCCTTGATGATTGCATTTCCTAAAAGTCTCACTGACTAAATGAG
>JAURVB010008415.1:0-20295 GCA_033002965.1 Piper betle | reverse complement strand
AAATTTAATCTAATCTAACTATCTGTAATATTAATACGAGGTTTTCTTTAAATCATTCATGTTCTTTAGGATTTTCAACTTCGCTTAATTACTTTATAATATATTATTATTACTCCTACCTATTTATAAATTGATTAAGGTTAATAACTTAGGAATCCTAAGTAATTATAGCATCTTATTACAACTTACCACTTTAATTCAATTACTGCATGTCTATGCAAGAGAGATTAAATTGCAAAATTAAGGATAACTCCTTTATAAATTAATCTATAACATCAAATGTATGTTTACCCTAACATTATAAATTATTCTATTCAAGACATCTTCAATTTTCCTATGCTTAGGCAAAACTAAATCTCTTTATCCAATAAAAGTTAGCTATGCTTTTGCAGTGCTAAATAGAATGATCAACCATTGGCAATTATAAATAAGTTAAAAATAATAATTCTATAGCATATTACAACTAAGATCCATTGTATATTCTAAATAAATAACTTTACCCCATAAAGCTAATTCTAAACATCATAAATTTCATTACATATACCATAGGACTTCAATACCTTCTCTTAAATAACTCTCCTCAAAAGCAATTGTTGTTATTCTCCTCTATTTCAACAATTTCGACCCCAATTGGTCTGTTTCTTCTCTTCAATAGATGTGTATTTATAGATCACCCAACTTCAGTTGCCTCCCTCTTTCTATTGCAAAAGACTTTCCTTGTTTAGCTTGAAACTAATTATATAGAATAAATATGCAACAAACATTACAAGGAAGAATTTATTCTTTTTATGAAAAAATACACTTACAATGAATCTGAACCTGATGAATTCATCATACATCACAATCCATCATTAAATAAATTTAAATCTATGATTTCTCTTCTTAAGAAACTATCAAAATTGAATTAAAATTCATTTAATTATGATATTAATTCTGACGATCAATGAGGCAATGAACCTGATTTGAAAGTTGAGCTCCGGTTAGTTTTATGCAGACTTCTGGAAAAAGCGGGTTGTACGCTATTGACGTCGGATCGAAAAGTCATTATCTTTTTTATTTTGAAAGCAAAAGTTAATATTAGTTATGAGCCTTCCGAAGTTGAACAGTAGGTGAGAGTCAGCTTGAGCCTAAATTGACCATCCTTTATTTATTAATAGATCTATATGTGTTATTATATTAAGCTATGTATATTGTATTAAGCTCGGACCCGCTAGTAGAACTCTTTGAATTAATTAAATAAAAAAATGGTAGAATTTATGATGCAAAATAATTATAAACTAATTATATTTTCAAATTTTTAGATTCTTAAGAAGTACTGATCTTTCAGGTAGATTAACTAGATTTTTTGTTTAAAAGTTATAAAATGAACCACTAGAGAATGTTACTGATAATTCTATTAATTTTGACAAAATTATTTATTGATATTTATGATTAGTTTTGATCTATTGGATATATTTAGAAGTAACTACTAAGATTATTAATTTCATTAATAAAAAACATAATTAGATTTATTTATTATTAGTTTCAGAGAATTTACAATTTGGAGAGAACGATGAAGATATCTCCAAAAAGCTTCTTACAAGAAATAAAAAGGGAACACTATAATAATTTTTAAGCATGTAGAATTCTAAATAAGGAAATGAAATATTAATTATGTCTAGATACAAATTTACTTTTGATCACTAAGATTATATAACATTTAAGTTGCCAATTTGCATAATATTGAACAATAAAAGGAAGCATAACAATACATAGATAAGATTAAGCTAGCAAGCTTAGCATCCACAATATTTAATTAAGTTGAAAGATAATTAAAATTAAGTAATGAACATATCCTTGGAAACATAAATTTATAAATTATAACATACTAGAATTAAAATTTTTAATATTATTAATAATCATTTATTTAAAATTTCTACTTTCAAATTTTCAAATAACGAAAATATAATCTTATTAGGTTAGAAAAATAATTGAAGAAGCGGGTCTCATAAAATAAATATCTGGAAACTAGTTTGTTTTCTTGCACGTGTAAAATAGCCTAACATCATAGCGTTGATGATTTCTCGTAACAAAAATAATTAATTAAGAAGGAAGGCAAATTAATCCCAAAAGATCATACCACCATAATCTGGAGCAAATATTATACACAGCACATTCTCTTTTAATTTGAGTAGGGAAAAATTATTCTTCAAAAAAAAATGAAATATATTTTTACAACTTGAATCGTCAAATAGAATGCGCCCATCAGGTGTAGGGGTTGATGTGGGATGTGTAATCTCGGATGCCGGCACCTTCCCAACCCATCCACTCTTCCCAAAGATCCCAACTCGAATCATACATCCCTCTCATGGTCTCATCTTCGTAGTACTCCCCATCCCGACCAACACAACTAGCTTCCTCCTCCTTGCTTTCTCTCAATTGATCCATGACCATCTGCGCACCAATCAATCAAACCAGAAAACAATCAGCAACCCAAATATTTTTTTAAAAAATAAGTTCTTCACTTTCTTATTATAACGGTTCCAAAAACAGAAAAATAACAAACCAATGATGGTACCCAGTAATAAAGTTGATAATCTCAGCAATTTCAGTTAGTTGTTTTTACAATGTGCAATAAAAAAACTAATCATAATTTTCGATAACTCCTTCCGAAGCAATAAGATTATCAATTTCATCAATAAAAAATATTATTAATCAAACAAAATATGTATATATATATATATATATTTGCTAACTTCGTAAGCTTCGTTGATCTGATGGAACTGGACGCCGCAGTTGCGGCCCTGGCACATCCGGGTGGTACTTCAACGCCAGCTGCCGGAAAGCTCGCTTTACCTCCGTCTCGGTCGCGCCAGGCTGGATCCTCAATGTCCGGTACTTTTCGGCTAGGACGGGTCGACGTCCGCGCGTAGCACACGGTCGCCGGCCTCCTTCTACCGCCGCAGCCAGCCCAACTTCCCAAGATGCCCACGCTGCAAGGGCTCAACGAGGTGGCCGCCATGATCATACCTCCCAATTAAAACAACGGGTACAAATGACAACTTTTAACGGTGGATAAAAAGGGAAGTGTGGGTATGTAAAGCTAAGAATCTGAATTGTTCCGAAGTAGAGCTGGATTATGAATTCGGAGTGATTGAAGGAATATATAGGGAGTGGTAAGGTAAAGAAGAGGACTTGTTCAATTGTTGAAACAGGGAAGTTTCCTTATCCAGATGTGACGTGGAAGGGACGAGGAAAGACGGTCCGATTTTCGCACACGCCGATGTACACTCTCCTTGAGATGCGGCCCAAACGAGAAAAATAAAGCGGGCCGTTGGCTCTCATTTAAGAGCGTGTGCAAGAAAAATCCAGATGTGACGTGGAAGGTAGCTTATTTTCTTTAAGGGACATTACACTAATCTGACCTGCGGCGGCGGTCTCGCAGGGACCGAATCTTTGGTCATGGAAGGGCCACAGCGCACACGTGCTTATTATTGACTCTGACGTGGTCAGTACGTGGGGAATCCCGGTGGTGCTTCCCAGAGCTTTCTGCTTTGTGCCTTTGTTCCATGTTCGCTTTCTCATCTGCCTTCACAAAAAAAAAAGAACTTGTTCGTCCTTATAAATTGTCAGCTAAAAAACACACAGAAAAACCTTATTTTCATAAACTGCCACGGAAATAAAATTTTTTTAAGAAAATCATTTTAGGATGACCGAATATTTTCCATCTACCATTGGATATAATTACATCAAATAACCTGCACAAAATCTCAAAAATATTATCATCCACAATTTTACATCCCATAAATAAAAAGTAAAACACAATATATTTGGATGACGTTTTATATGCCAATTTTTATCATTTATTGGTTATCTTTATTTTTAATTTTATTTAATTATCACGAGTTTCTAACCTCGAAAAGGGAAAAGAATATGTTAAATTTTATATATGCACTTGCCTATGAAGATTAGTAAAAACACTTGTTTTGAACCAGTGATACTACAAATCATGAGGAACAAGTTACCCTATTCATAATTTCTTTATTTCCAAATTTAATTTCTTTCCCGAATAACTTATGCTTTCTGTTCACTAGTAATGTTTGAAGGGAATGTGGTATTATTAATTGTAGTAGAGAACTAATTAAGATCACAAATAAGTAAGTTAAATCAAACTAAATCCCCACAAACTTTAACATCATTAAGTATATCTATGATGGAACTTGATAATTGAAAGGAATGAATAATAAGGACATCCAACTCTAATTGATTTAAAGCCATGAGCTTTGATAATTAAGTTAAACTAAACAAGTGATTGAATAAATTATAACTTGTAAAGAAGTCCCTAAATAAACAAGTACCCAAGCTTTGAGGAATAAGTCAAACCATGCAAAAGTTTCAATTAGCTTAAAACTTGCTCCCTCGATGCTCTCTAACAAGCAAATCAAACACAAGGGTGTTAAATCGGATATGCACAAGTAAACAAGTAGAAAATAGATAAGAAATAGGATAGGAAAAATCATACACAATAGACATTAGAGATTTTTATACTAGTTCAGAACTCTTATTCATCTTTCCAATCCCTACTATGTCTACCAAAAGGTAGGTCTTCATTTGCAGCACCGTGGCATAACTTGTATACATTACAAGAGAATAAGTTTTCATTCACACGCTCTCACCTAAAGCCAAAGAAGCTTGCACATACCTTAAATACTATAGAGTTTTATAACTATGAAAGCACCAAAATCTCATAAGGGCGAGTGATTTCTCCCAACTCTCTCACCTCTTATCTCGATCCTCCCTCAAATATAATAAAAGGATGACCTTGTATTATTGGAATGCTCAAAGGGGGATTCATAAAAGTGTTCTCTTTGCAATAATCTCCCTATAGCCAATGAGTCAACTCCTCTTCAAGCCTAACCGTTTGAACTAAGGAGCAAATAACATCCACATCTTGGAGGCATAGTCGGCTTTTCTTCTAATGTACAAAGTCTAGAAGTTACATATTTTTTCCCGAAAAGCCACATAGGGCTCCTCTTACTTTGCCCAAGCTAAGAAATCAACTCCTTAAATCCAACACATCAAGCCAAGGAGCCAACCACCTCCGCTCCTATGAGGCAAGCGAGCAAGAACCTTTTCAACATGCACATAGATTTAGATGCTCTCACACACTACTAACATATTAGAAGTTTGTAGTAAATAACTCAACACATGAGCAATAATAAAAATAAATAAATGATGGTGGGAGGCATACCTTAAGGTGATAGATATACTAATTATTAAATAAATTATTACACATAATTTTGATGACATTCTTATTCTTATTTTTTGTCATTAACAGAAAAATACAAATGCTAGGAAATGGAAGAACTCAACTATACCACTTTACAGTGAGTGATTTAAATTATTTAATGGTAAATAAGTACCCTTTTAATGTTTAATAGTGGTCAAGTATAAGCAGATGCTAATAATAAATAGTTTTACCCTAAGTACAAGAGCAGACGGAAGGAGATAGCAGAGTTCACTCCCCTAATAAAAACTCATAGTGGAGGTGATAATGATCATTTCACAACTCCTCACTGCATAAAGATGTGTGTAGATGAAGAAAAGTATAGTATAGGATCAAGTCCAATTATTTTAAGGATTGTTGGCACAAGTTCAAATAAAGAAGTGGAGATATTGGGTTAAAAAAATCAAAGGCCAAAAGAATTAAGATCAAGACAACCATCTTGAGAAAATTCAAGTTATTAGAAATCATTATACGATGAAACCTGTGCTATTTATTGTGCAAATGATGCGGGAATCCATGGGAATAGTTATGGATATGTCTTAGTTATCTAACATTGAAAAGGCAAAAGTTGGATCAAAACTGAATTAATATGGATCAAAACTAGAACTAGGAAACAAGTAGCTTTCAATCTAGTACATTAAAACTTTTCTTAGTAGATTATATTTATAGAATAAACTACATTATCTGTTGAGAGAGTTTAATTGTTTTATAATTTTAGAATGCATTGCGCTTATGGAATAAAGTACATGTTAAAAACATGGTTCTCAAGAATAAATTTGTCTATTTTCCTAATTCAGTGATCTCTTATTATATTTTTGTTGATAATATTATGATGCATTTATGTTGTGCCTAGGAATGGAAGATGAAATGGGCATATATGTTGAAGAAGAGTATTGTATCTCCCTGTCATGTAAATTGACATCTTTTGGCTCTTAATATGGTTGAATATATGTTTCAACGACAAGTTAAACAAGCTTCTGCTAGTAGAAAATGAATTCAAACGTCTATATTGATGAAATTATATATATATGTATATATATATATATATATGATATGATAAAATATAAATCAGATAAAAACTTATTTTGCAACGAAATGGATCAATAGATAAGAGTCACCGCGCTTGTAAATCAAGACTTGATCATTAAAAAAAGTTTGATTTCCACGACCTATCATCCATCTCCTTGGAAACACCATAACTTCTTGGAAGTCTGATAGGATAAATATCAAGAGATAATATTTAGTTAACTTGAGACTATTCAAAGTTAATATCTGGATTAATTTGGTAGTCTCAAGTTAATCTCATGATGGATTTAGTGAGTCCACCCCTTATGGGTGTCCCCACTAAAAAATATACCAACATCTCTCACTCATACATAATGGGGTGGTAAAAGTGCGTTACTAACTCATGGGCGCCACCAAATTAAATCCCAGCTCACACATGAGAATGCGTGACAATGTTTTAAAAGAGTTTTTCATACGAAAAGTAGGTTGTACGACCTGTGAGCACAACCGAATATGAGAATGTGTGATGATGTTTTAAAGAGTTTTTCATACGAGAAGTAGGTTGTACAACATGGGAGTACAACCAAATATTGAATCTTAAGCTATGCACTTATTACGGATACATAGTACCTTATATCATTGTACCTCAGACTATAAGTGAAGATCACATATCCCTCAAATTATTTGACTTCACTACTTGCATCCACATTATTCAATCACAGAGAATTTATAATGATCTAGACTTAAATACAGTTTATAATAGTTTACCTTTTACAATCATATTACTTTTGATATATAAAATGATTATTTTCTCAGACATGCCCTTTATCACTGAATTATCATAGCCGTAGGTAGCAAACTAAAGAAAGAAACATCATGTTGCTATCACAAATATATTTGAAAATAACTAACGGTACAGACAAATATTCACATAAAAAATAACTCACATAGAGCGTATGCCTTTCATCAACATCATATAGATTTAAGTCTAATTACCACTCAGATAATTGACTTAAGGATAACTAACATAATTACAACTAATGCAACTATCTAAGTCTCATGTCTAGTTATATGGGATTATGGCTGTGGGAAACCACATCGATCATTTTTGAAAATGGCCTAATCTTAATCTTTTATTGAGGCGATATACATGACTTGAAGTACTCATATCTCATCTCGTAATGCTACTCAAACATTGAGGCGAATACTTAGTGAAAAGTCATTCATCTCATTTAATGTACTATTCTTTCTATTAGTGAACATATATTATGCAAAATCATTCCAACTTTTGACAAACACATCATCAATTATGTATGTAAATTTCTACATCTCAAATGCTATCACAAAATATCATTTTTAAACATTTATACATCTCAACAAATAAGGCCTTTTATAATAGCATAAAATTTCTTCAAAATAATGCTCTTAAAAGCAATATTTTTCATGATATCATTTATTTGGTATATGAGTACTTAACCGTAGCAATAAGATTGTCTCCTCCAAAATGAAATAATCCCTTAATAATGAATAAAAGTGTTACAACCAAATTATTTCATGCTGCAGTATCTTTTAGAGCACTAAGGTCTACATTAAATGCACAACCCTAAGTTAGACATTTATCATGAATAATATAACTCAACATATAAGTTATACTTACATCCATGAAATGATTTACATTATTAGGATTTATGCATAGTTAGCTTTAAATAAGCAATTCATTTGCAAATTAACATCTATTTAGTTTTATACATATAAGGCTATGAAGGATGAAAAAAAACAACTTTGAAATGTTCATGCCCTTATATTAACGATATCTTTTCCTTTATCTTGAATAAGAAATTAAGAAAAATTGCTTAATTTATTCATGTCATCAAATGACAAAAAATATGCATAAATATTCAATTTTCGGGATATTCAAAATTAATGGTTAATATTATTGCATTAAGTTGCCTTAATTTTAAAAATGAAAATCGGTGTATTAAAATATACAGAATAGATTTTAACACAAAATAGAAATCCTTTTGTACTCATGTTAATTTTAACACGAGTATAAATCAACTCAATACACACAAGTCCTTGATTTTAAAATAAAGGACTATTTATCTTATAAAAAAAGAAAAGCACTAATTTTCAAATCTAGCCAACATTATAGAAGTCAATTATGATATCATATATCATAACATAAGATAATAACTGGCCTTTTAAGAATTGTTAAAAATTTTATGATTTTGGATGACAATTATATATAGACCATTTATCAGAACACATTAAATGCCCATAATGATCTTTAATAAGTTTTCCAACTAATGCAAAAATCTTATCAATCCATCTTCTAACTTTAGAAAATGTTACCCAATGCTCATTTAATATAATAATTAAGATTAAATATATTGTGGCTAACTTAAAGTGAATTAATGGTCATTAAGACAACTAGTAAAAAATGTCTTTTGTGTACAAATATCTAAAGATAAATACATGCATCACTTTGACATAAAAAAAATCAATTAATTAACCATCTAGTTATATCCATATGAAGTTTTAAGACTTTATTTTATAGTCATGAATTCCATTTATGCTTCCATCATCTTTCACAAATTCAAAGTAAGATATCACCACGTTAGAAAATATAAAATCACATCTAGCAATAATGTGATCTAATATTTATAAGAAAGAAATAAACTTTCTAATTATCAATTCGAAACGAAAACTTTTTTATATATATACACTCACTAAGAGTTGTATATGGTATCATTATGTGTTGCTCTTATTTGGATTAAATTTCAATCAACAACCACATCAGTGTAAAGGTTCATATTATAAAACATCACAAATCTCAAAATCTTTCATAGTAAATGAATATTTTATAAATAAATTTATGTATTATGACATCTCAATATCAATCTCATTTTTATGCATACGTTCACATATAAATATTGTAAAAAAATAAAAGAGTCCTAATATCTACAAAGGATAAATATTATTACTCAGCCTCTTAAAAAATAAGTTGAGATGGGAACATAGATTTACGACTTTCAAATTCATCATCCAACAAAAAATAAAACACAAAGCCATTGTTTAGAGTGCATCATAAAAATGTTGATATAAAGGCATTTGGTTAAGTATCTTTTCCCCCTCACTTAATAGAATATTATTGAAAACACAAGCGAAAATCACATTGTGTAATGATGAACTTAACCATCAAATAAAGATTTTGTTCTTAATTTCGGCAAATCTAGTTTGTCACGAAATTTATAGAATATTTTAATTGACAAACAATTATCCTTATTTTCACATTATTTCTCTAAACTAATTTAGAGAAAATAATACCCTTGCACCATATACAAAAAATATTTGGTATTTATTATATTTTCAGTCGTATGCCAAAAATAAAAGAAGCAACAAAATACTTCATAATGATACAAAATCATTTAAATACCAAATTAAATGAATAAATTAACCAATAAATGTAACACCCCACTTTGGCCCGAAGTGACGAACCAAATCGTGATATTATAATTTGGAAGCTATTCGTTGGGCTGTCACATATAGAGTTTACAGAAGCGGATCTCAACCCTCCGTAGAGGCTTAAGACTAACACTTGACTTGGTTTTCATAGAATGCGTGGAGAGTTCGTACTACAAACGTGGATCTTAGACTTAAAAGGAATCTTATATGAACATCCCTAGTCGTAATAGAGGCTGAACTTCCCCTACGACATTGAGTGGTGACTTTAAAAATGCAATGATCACTCTCAACTGTAGAAGCAGCACCCCCGCTACCATTTTGAGGTTGCATGTTATTGTGTATATCCTATTCTTACTATTTAGTTTAAGTGATTGGCTTAGGTCTTCTTATTAGTTACATGAAGATGATACGAGTAATTAAACAAGGGTTGTGGTTAGCTATGCCCCATACCCTACGCGAGTAATAATTAAAGTATCAGAGAATTACACAACATTATCGAGTATGAGGCATCAAACCCTAATACTTGGACTTCATGTGGGTCTTCAAATGGTGTGAACCATAAGCTCTTCCACCCACTTTACTCTAACACACAAATACCTGCAGCCAAATACGTTTTATGTACCTGACTTAGCTCCTCATCGTGTTCCATGACTCTGGGCCTTATATACTCTGCAAACGATGGTTAGCCTTGCTCCAAAGTATTGCAACTCCACAGTAATAATATAATAATATAACGATAAACCCTACTAACCCGATTCAAGTAATAACCGAATCAATAGTAAAACCCTAAGGGACGGCACCGGTTTTACAACCTCCCCCACTTAGAAAAATTCTGTCCTGGAATTTCCTAAGGGGTTACACAATTAGAAATATGCCACAACACACAATAGACAACATACAATAGCACTTAAACAAAACACGGAAGGGTGATAATACTTCAAGTCATCATCCTTCGCATGGAAGAGTCTTGGGAAACGCTGTTGCATCTCGTCCTCACACTCCTAGGTGGCCTCCTTAACTCCTTGTCGTGACCAAAGTTCCTTCACCAAAGACACTTCTTTCCTACAAAGAGTCTTCAAAGACCGGTCAAGAATCCCGGTAGCCTCCTCCTCGTAGGGCAAGCTAGGTCGGATGTTGAGCTCCTCATACTGAAGTTGGTGTGATCTGTCCGGCACGTACTTCTTTACCATAGATATGTGAAACACTAAGTACATTGTTGATAGATTGGGTGGGAGTGCAAGCTCGTATGCAACCTCTCTAACATGTCTCAACACCTCGAACAGGCCAATATACCTTGGACTCAATTTTCCCTACCTCTCAAAATGCATGCCTCATTTAGTCAGTGAGACTTTTAGGAAACGCAATCATCAGGGGCAAAACTAACATCCCTACGCCTTTGATCTACATAAGATCTCTGTCTACCCTAAGCTACCAAAAGCCTCCGTCTGATCAACTTAACTGTCCTCTGGGAGTCTTGAAGCAACTCAGGGCCTACTATCAATGGCTCACAGCCCTCTAGCCAACATGATAGTGAACTACATAGCCTACCATACAGTGCCTCAAAGGATGCCATCTCTATGTTGTACTAGTAGCTATTGTTATACAAAAACTCCACCAAGGGAAAATGCTCCTCCCATGGTCCACCGACGTCCATCACACACGACTAGAGCAAGTCCTCTAGGATCTGAATTATCCTCTTAGACTGGCCATCAGTCCTTGGATTATAGGTTGTACTAAACTTGGCCTTCGTCCCAAGTTCTCATTGGAAAAATCTTTAGAAAGAAGAGGTGAATCTTGGGTTCCTATCTGATACAATCTCCCTAGGAACTCTATGGAGTCTGACAATTTCATCCTAGTATAATCTAGCCAACGTAGACAAGGGATAGGTCATATGAATCAACATAAAGTGTGCCAATTTCGTCAACCTATCAAGAATAATCCGATACTGCATCCATTTGTAGCCTGGAAGGGGGTAGATGTGTGAAAAAGGTGCACATGATGGAATCCCACTTCCACTCTGATAGTGGCAATGGCTGCAACAAACTACCTGGTTTCTGGTGCTCGATCTTGATCTGCTGACAGATAAGACTTTCTGACACAGTGTCAAAGATGCCCTTCTTGAGCCCTGACCACCAATAAGATCAACAAAAGTCATGATACATCTTCACGTAGCCTGGGTGCACCGTGAACCTTGAGTGATGAGCCTCGTGAAGAATGTCCTTACGCAATCCAGTAAACTCTGCAACATCCGACGTATATAACTGTCCTCTCATTTGGTACAAACTATTTGCTTTTGTAAATAACTTGGAATGAGTCCCCTAAAGGAATCACTGCTCTGGCAATTGATCAATTGCCTGCACCTATCTGATATAGTCTGTCATAGTTGGATTAATCGTTAGCCTTACTAACACTACCACAAGGTGTCAGCCAGCTACATCCTATCTCTGGTCCTTATATTGTATAGCTATAGTTGCCAATCTAGCTCTACATACTAATGGCCTCCTGCTCAGGGCATCTGCAACCACATTGCCTAGCAGATGCCCTGAGCAGATATGGTTGCAAATGTTGTTTGCTCCGGCAAATATGGTTGCAGATGCCTTGAGCAGGAGGCCATTAGTATGTGGAGCAAGATTGACAGTTATGGGTATACAGTCACTCCAATCGAGCTCCTCTAAAATGATCAAGCAAATTATCTATCAGCGAGAGGGGATAACGGTTCTTCACTATAACCTGGTTGAACATTCTATAGTTGATGCACAGCCTCAAGATGCCACCCTTCTTCCTCACATGGAGGACCGGAGAGCCCCAAGTTGAGACACTCGGTCTGATGAAGCCGTACTCCAGTAGCTCTTGCAACTAAGTCTTGAGCTCCCGAGCTCAAGAGGTAACATCCGATATGGTGCTCTAGACATAGTCGCAATATCAGGGACCAAATCAATAGCGAACTCTACCTCTTTAGCAAGTGGTAGTCTCGGACACCTAATCTAGGAAGACATTTGTGAACTCATTGACCACTAGAATCTATGCCAACTCTGGTGTTGACTGATCTGGTGTAGCCAAAACAGTGGCAAGGAAGGCTTCACAACCTCTGTTTATCAATCTCTGACCCCACTAATAGGGGATATCAGACATCCTCCTCAGTCTCTACCTCTGTCTTGGAATGTAATCCTCATATTCCTCTTCAGTCTGAGCTGAACCTTCTTCTTCTGGCAGTCAATCAATGCCCGGTGGCATATCATCTAATCCATGCCGAATATTACGTCAAACTCCCGCATCGGAAAAATTGTGAAATCAGTGAAAAGAAAGCATTGTTGGATAACCACGGTGACACCCTGCATGCACTCACCAATGGTGTGTACGGCTCTGGCAGGTGTAATGAACTCGCCCAAAGTGAAACCTAATGGGCTAAAGTCATTTCTTTAAAAGTGGTTAACCAAGTTAAAGATCTATAGTCCATTCCCACTTATAAACAGGATCTCATCCCAGTGGGTATTAGATGTGGGACTAAGTTGAGGGATCTTACAATCCACCCACCTTAGGAAATTTTGTCCCAAAAATTCCTACACTCGGCCCATTCCTAGCCTCAGTACACGTCCTTCTCTAGCCCGTGACCAGTAGCCTTAGCCAACGTCCCTAGTCCAGCCCACCATCTAACATGGAACCAGGTTGCTCTGATACCATTTGTAACGACCCGGCCCAAAGTGCAACATAATGGGCTAAGTCATCTCTTCAAAAGTGGTTAACCAAGTTTAAGATCTATAGTCCATTCCCACTTATAAACAAGATCTTACCTCAGTAGATATTAGATGTGATACTAAGTTGAGGGATCTCACAATCCACCCACATTAAGATAATTCATCCCCGAAATTCCTACTTGGCATTGTACCCACCACGACCTTCTTTGGCCCATGACCGACAGCGTAGCCAACGTCCCTAGTCCAACCCACCATCTAACACGGAAATACGAAGATCTGATACCATTTGTAATGACCCAGCCCAAAGTGCAAACTAATGGGATAAGTCATCTCTTCAAAAGTGGTTAACCAACTTAAAGATCTATAGTTCATTCCCATTTGTAAACAAGATCTTATCCCAGTAAGTATTAGATGTGAGACTAAGTTGAGGGATCTCACAATCTACCCACCTTAGGAAATTTCATCCCCGAAATTCCTACACTTGGCCCGTTGCTAGCCTCAGCACACGTCCTTCTCTGGCCCATGACCGACAACCTTAGCCAACATCCCTATTCCAGCCCATCATCTAATACGGAACCAGGTTGCTCTGATACCATTTGTAATGACCCGGCCCAAAGTGCAACCTAATGGGCTAAAGTCATTTCTTTAAAAGTGGTTAACCAAGTTAAAGATCTATAGTCCATTCCCACTTATAAACATGATCTTATCCAAGTGGGTATTAGATGTAGGACTAAGTTGAGGGATCTCACAACAAGAGTCAACACAAACAAGTCATAGCCTAAGTCCTCTACAGGTAAATGATCCTATTAACCAATGTCTTAGCTATGAACGTATGCATACTACCAGATTCAAACAACATAACTGTAGGTGTAGAGTGGATAGGAAGAGTACATGTAATGACAGCTGTAACACCCCAATTCCGGTTCATGGTCGGGAACCGAACCGGAATATTATTGGTCTCGGTTAGGTCGGGTAACCCGAACCCAACTCCTGCGGATCTACTCTTGGCGTCTTACGATGGACAATGTCAATCGCTATGCATGGATAAATGCACAAAAATAACCCTAACATGTTACTACATGGATGACATGTCAACTAATTCACATACCAAATAATTACGATGAAAATCAATAAGATTTGTAAAATAAGATGGATTGAGTCTCCCTTAAAAGTGCAATTAAGGGCCACCCTGTTAAATCAACATGTATATATATATACATATATATTCATTCACACAACTTTCTAATCTAGTGTATAATCATTCCGAAGCATGGGTCTCAACCCACCTATGCATTCTATTCACATTTCTCATCAATTCTAGGTCTTGACTTACTTGTTGTACTTATTTAATGTCTAAACATATTTATTAACATGTTATCGTTAGCAATCTTTCTACTGCAGCATACATCATATCACACTGCATCATCATGTATTACATTTTATCACATCAACCTCAATATAATGAAATCTTAAACAAAATATTAACATTCTATCATCTGACATGTGTGTATGCAAGAGACATCACTGCACCTCCGTCTAAGCTGGCATATCCCAACTCATGCTCATCACCTACATATATTATGAAAACACGTCAGTAATGAGTGTTACTGGTTCAAAAATATAACTAATATCAAACTGGCTATGAGAGCTAACTCTCATATGAAGGAAGACATTCATATACTTCACTAGAACTCTCTGAAGGGCACCTACTAAGGAGCCACTGGGCTGCAGACCTAATAGCATCCCGAACTGATTGCTCTGCTACTGCTGATGCCTCTATCGACATTTTCTCATTTCATTTTCTGGTCCCTCGGGACTACTAGTGTAAAACCCTAGTTTCGGCTTAGGGTTTTAACCGTATTAGTTATGTCCAGTTCGGGCAGTCTCGAGTTGATTCGAGCGAGCTTGAGCCAAAACAATATTAAGAATATGAGTATGAGGCCCAGATGGCCGTTTGAGCATGTTACTACTGGCTGAGTATGCCTGACATGTAGATGATAAGAGCATGAGTTATCAGTGTGTACATAGGTATACAGAGTTGTTTGTATGTGTTAGCTAGGATTTTTGCCTACATCTAGGCCGTTGCAGCATTTAGTACTCGTTTGGGATTTTCAGGGTATTTCATTTTCATGTGGGCCCAACTTGATTGAATTTACGGTTTGAGGCCCATTTAGCAATTTTTTCCTCAATTCCCTCTTATAGAGTCATTTTTTTACTCGAATCAGTTTCTACTTTAAACGGTCTCGATCCGAGCTTTCTGTCCATATGTATATTGCATATACCCATAGGTAGACCCGATTAAGCCATTGAGTTGTCAGACTCACTAGATCGTGCCACATGGCAAAATCTGAGCCGTCCACTCAATCCTAGGATTCTCCATTTGATTTTTATAACTTCCCCACGATTTTGGATCATTTTCACCTTAATGCCGCAACCAATTTGGCTCACCGCCGGTGACACCCTGGCGCTCCTTTGGCCACCCATTCAGTACGGTCGTGACCGCCTCACGACCGGCTTTCCATTTGTACCACTCATGACTACCGGCGCCGCCGCAGTCACTGTCGGCAACGGAGTTTTCAATAGCTGTTTATCACCACTGCCACCACCGTTTGGGCCATTTTCAGGCGTAGGCGAGCCACCACCGGCCGATCCGACCGCCCCGATGGCTTCCACTCAGTGAGATCTACGGTTTGGGACCAACACCATCCACCACCGCGGCTGTGATCGCCGCTAGCTACATCGGCGCACCGGCAGCAATCCACCCCCTTTCCGGCCAGCTAGTAGCCGGACTCCTCCGACCGTCACTACCACCACATTCCCTATCCTCCCCTCTTTCCGATCGCGACCAACAGCAACCTCGCACCGTGCTGCCATCGACGTTGTCCAGCGATGGGCAGTACCGCCCCCTTGTTCGGCCCGTTTACCCACCTGCCCGCAATCGCGTCTGCCAACCCGCGACCACATCCACTAGCCCGCGATAGCGTCCGCCTGGTCATGCCCGAGTTTGTTAGAATAATTTTAGTGGCATGCAAGTATACACGATAGAAACAAGTAATATAATGATAAATTCGAGTATCATTCCCACAGAGAGATGAATTTCCATAAATTTATTAAAGAAAATAAAATTAAGAGCAAAACAAAAATAATTGACTTAACTAAATCTAAATAATAACTTTAAATAAAAGAAGAAGTTAAAATGATAAAACTCGTTCTAGAGTCGAATTTCCCTTAACATCAATTTAATCTTCATTAAATCTTCCTCTTATCTTTTATTTCCTCGGATTGTCGATATAGGATAATTATATGACATGGTGGCTCCCGCTCCTTCATGCTTCTATTATTTTGCCTCAATTTCTACCTCCCGGTGATAATTGATTAATCAACAAAATAATGGCATTAAGATTTGCCTTACAATCGCATACGGTGTTGTGTATCTCCGACTACAACGACAAACAAGTCAAAAGACTCGTCGTATGATGAATTATCAATGACTAATCTAATTAATTTCTCCTAAAATCTAATTAAACCTCATGATCTAAGATATAGGCGATCAATCTATTCTTAGCATTTAGAACATGATAATTCAAACGATCTGATTGAATAAAAGAGTAAGAGGTTGAAATGAATTCAATTAAATCATGTTAAGTTCCATTCTTCTCTAGAACGAAATAAAAGATTACTCCATAATAAAAATAAAAAATAATATAAAGAAGAAACTACTTTTTATTATTAAAAGAAAAGAATTCAAAAACTAAAACTACTTCTTTCACTACACTCCGAAGCCAAGAGATGAGATATGATATCTCAAACAACAAATGACCACCCCTTTATGCAGAAGTGAAGATACAAGAATTCGAAGAGAGTGTTCACAAATCGACGTACTCTAATTAATTATGATATCCCTTTAAGTTTCCAACTCCTCGACTTCAATGAACACCATAAATTGTAGCTATTGGGTGGGGCCAAATGTCATGACCAATCAAATCCAAAGCTTAATTTATTCATCTTTTTCTGCATTGAAACACCCAAATTAAGCATATCTCATAAAATATTAATTAACTAAAATATAACATAAAATATCACCTAATTAATAATGTTTATACCTGGAAAGTACAAAATCATATAAAAAACTTGGGCAAATATTGTATATTTTAAAATCTACGGTTTGGGACCAACACCTTCTACCACCACGGCTGTGATCGCCGCTGGCGACATCGGCGCACCAGCGGCAATCCGCCCCCTTTCCGGCCAACAAGTAGCCAAACTCCTCCGTCCGTCACTACCATCACATTCCCCGTCCTCCCTCTTCGATCACGACCAACAGCAACCTCCACCGTGCTGCCATCGGCGTTGTCCAGCGAGCCGGCACTGCCGCCCCTTTGTTCGTCCCGTTTACCCACCTGCCCGCAATCGCGTCTGCCAACCCGCAACCACATCCACTAGCTCGCAATAGCGTCCGCCTGGTCATGCCCGAGTTTGCCAACCATGTCCATGTCGTGTCCATCATCCTAGCCAACCTAGCCTATTTTCTAGTTAACCCAGATCGGGTTGGTTCAGCCCATTCAGTTCGGTCTGGTTCAACTTCGTTCAGTCTGGTTCAGCTTGTTTTCGACTATTTTTCGTTTGTTTTAGGTAATTCGAAAATCCTTACATTATTTTATATGCATAGTCATATTATTTTGCATAATTTGATGTTATATGTGTTTTTATTTATTTATTTATTCATCTATTATTTATTTATTCATTTATTCATTATTATTTATTTATTTTTATTTATATGTGTATCATATATGATGAATGTTTACATGATTAATTGTCATTATCATAATTATATTTACTTATTAATATTATCTGATTATGTTTATTAAATTGTATATTTATTTATTTATCTTTTATTTATTTATGTATTCATTATTAATTATTTATTTTTAATTATATATTTATCGTATATGATGTATGTTTACATGATTATCTGTTAGTATTAATATTATATTTACTTATTAATGTTAGTCTTTTTATGTTTACTAAATTTTATGTATTTATTTATTTATCTATTTGTTCGTTACGTGTATGTTATTATTTAATTGTATTTAATTACGTATTCTGTAATGATGACTATGATATTATTATTATTCATGATTAATTAAAATTAATTGACTTATTTATTTATTTATAGAATGATTATGTATTTATTTATTTATTTGTTTATATGATTACTAACATGAGTATATATTAATATTTACTTGTGTTTAGCTATTATATCGTATATAGTATATGATATTATTATTTTATGATTAGAGTATTGATTCGTGTTTATGTATTTATTATCTATCTATTTATTCTATGATTGTATGTATTTATTTATTTATTATTTATTATTAGTTATTTTCTTTATTATGTCTTGATTTACGTGTTGCGTGTTTAGTTATAAGTTTGTTTAGTACTAGTTTTCTTTATTAGGATGTATTGATGATATGAGCACACACCATGAGCATGCATCATATAGAGATGTTAGTATTTTACTTAGCAATGGGTTTCGATGTAGGTTTCAGAGTCCGAGCTCACCGTAGATGTGCAGATATGCTTGGAGCTTGGACCACAGGTCCGTAGGACTCTCCCTCTCTGCTTGACTCCTTGCGTGTTGAGTTTAATCGTGTTTTATACATAGGACGACATCGGCGGTGTTTTATTGCATCCCTCCGATGTTAGGCCATTTAGCCGTGTTTTCTACACATGTTTAATAAAACTACAAGGATGAGATCCCTTGTTGGTTTTCGAACTGAAGCTCCAGAAATTTATGATATAAGCCTCTTTCCTAAGCCTATTATATAAGTACGCGTATTTTTACGGATTTCACGAATAAGAGAATGAGTGGTATGGAGATATGTATGAGACCGCACTAGTACTCCTTCAAACCATGAGGTAGTGCGGTGTATGAGGGTACTGCGTAATGCAGCACATTTCCGGAATTTGTGGCACTAACTTAACTGTTCCTTTTGCCACTCGAGTACCGTGGCGGGTGATATGGAAGATGTGAGGGCGTAAGCGTTGTATGTATGAATATGATTATGAGTCGTGCATGCGAGCCGACACTTGCTTAAGTATGTTTGCTTACCGCCTAGTGTGAGGCAATCTTGAAGTTTTATAAGTTTTCGTGGGTAATGGAATACTCATTTGCCAGTTTGTATTAGTTATTTTTTGGACCAGTAACATTCGTTACTGACGTTTTTCATATAATATATGTAGGTCTTACAAATCTTGAGTCGACTTTGGTGGGAGGATAGATAAACACTACACACACTTGAGCTCAGCGCATTTATTTCTTTTCTTACTTTTACTTATATTTGATGTGTTTTGATGTGTATTTAATAATGTCTTCCATTCTCATGACACCAAGAAGGTTGTTTCGATCTATTTCATCGATCGAGTCGTACCGACCGACAACTTTAAACATGACTCGACTTGATCGTAATATTTTTGATTCGGTTCTTAGGTGAACCGAAATTAAGTTGGTACAACTAGTATATCCTAAGCCCTCTCATTTTTCTCCATAATTCTCCTGACCTTGACCACGAAGACCGAGTACTCTCATGCAATCGCCTTTGGTACTTTGGACTAGGTTCGGACATGCACTGTACTAAACAGTATTGGAACAACACACTCAGGATTGTAAGGAACTCAAAACGAGAGTTTGTAAGGATCCCTCAGGATTGGAGCAACACACTCACTAATCCAAGGCCTGCTTTGACTGACATGTGCACACTCATTCAGCACTGTGTGAGGTAAGTTTTCCCATCTCTCATCTCACTGAAAACTCGATAAAACTATATATAGGTCTAGGAAAGTTATAGCGTCAGGACATGA